>JAOANK020029624.1:0-20868 GCA_026257165.2 Telfairia occidentalis | reverse complement strand
TTCAACGGTTGATGGAATAAGAAAGAGATGAAATTTAGGGTTTTGGAAACACTAGTTTTTTATACGCCCGAGTTAAAGAAATTGAAGGCCAAGATATGTCTTAGTTATTAATTAATGTAATTCTAATTTTATGTTCAATTTCTTATTATATGCCAAAAATGTCTGTCAAATTTACTTTTATTATTTATTATTATATATTTGATATAGTTTTAAATATTTATGATATGCATGTAATTTATATATATATATATATATATATTTAATTCAACAACATGTGGGTGTGAGGAGATTGAAATTCATGACCTTTTCGTCTGGAAGATATGCCTTTAACCAATTTGACCATGTGATTTATATATTATTTTGCATATGATGCATGATTTATTTATTATATTGCATAACGTATGTCATGTAGTTTTTTTATTCCCACCATAGGTTGTGCATTCATGCATTTTTAAAATAATTGTTATTTTATGTAATGTTTGCATGTTACCTAATTTGGTTAGGTTAACTATTTAGATAAATATTTTTTTTTAGAATAATTTTAAAAATTAATTAGAAACTAAATTAGAATTTTAGTTAATTAGTTTTAAATAGTTTAAAAACTGGTAGAAACAAAAATTGTTTAATTAATGTGGATTTTATTTATTTAAATCAATTGGACCTTAAATCCACATAGGGTAATTAATTGTTTTAATTAGGTGTTAATTAAAAATTAATGAAATTAAATAAAAATTGTCCATAAGAAAACTCTGTTTAAAGCAGGACTAAAATGGGGTTTTTAAGTTGACCGAAAGGGAACACCTCGACCTGGGGATCCACCTAGAAGTTGAATTGGTCAATATTTTACTTAAATTGATTAAGAAGGTCCATAATGGGAATAGTTTTAATTGGGTTAAAACTAAGTAATTCACATTAAAATTAACCCAACCCACTTTAAAGAGCTAAATGGATTAGGTTGGAGTTAACTTAGGATTTTTTTATTTTTTTATTATTTTTATTTTTTTATTATTTTTTTTGTGGTTTAGCCCAAAGACTATTTTTTGAGTTTTGAAAATCCCAAAACTTATTAAAATATTGAGTGGGAGAAGGATATATGACAATGTATCATACGGTCACCATTGTTGGGTTCACAACGTGAGATTCATGTGGGAACTTACGATGGCTTTTGGATCGTCCTCCTACGAAAGGTGTCTACATGGATCAATATTAATGAGAATAAATGTGTGTGCTAAGTTGTTAATACACGCATTACTATTTAATACTAAATTGTTCATAATTAAATAGTGGGAAAAAATAAAGTTATTTTTCCATTAATTCAAATTAATTATAGTACAATTTACAAATTCTTAAAAGAAATTTGATTTCTTTTCTCCTATTCAAAAGCACATATAGTACGAGCATTGAGAAAATAAAGTTTGTATTTTTCAAAATCAGTTTTGAAATACAATGAGTTATTAATGAAAATATAAGGGTGCATTAAGTTGTTGATACACACATTACTCTTAAATTACTAACAACTAAATATTGGGAGAAAATGAAATTATTTTTTCATTAATTCTCATTAATTTTAGTACAATTGCACAAGGTTCAAAAGAAATTCGATATCTTTTCTCCTACACGAAAGCACATATAGTATGAGTTTTGGAAAAATAGAATTTGTATTTTTCAAAATTAGTTGTGAAATACAATAAATAACCAATGAGAATAAAAAAATATATGTGTTAAGGGTTTAACACTTAAATTAAATTTTTAACAATGAATGGTTCAGAGTTAAGGAAAAGAAAATGAAATGACAAGCAGGTTTCAAAGTTTAAATATCCATAAGTGGCAACTAGCCTTGATAGGTTAGTGAGATAGGTAAAATTTTAATTCAGATTAAACCAAAAGCTAATCTGTGAACCTTGTCTGGAGGGCTTAATGACCATTATGATCTTTTATAGAAAATGTCAAACGGTCAAGGAACCACTAGCCTATTACATTTGGGCCTTGGAGGCTCAATGAATGCAACAGTTTAAAGTGTGGTTGAAAATGTTTCTTCTCTTCCAGAGATGATCATTCATACTAGTTATTTATTTTTGGAGCCTATTGGATCTTTAAGTCAAGATTCTTGAAAAGTTCAAGAATTAGATTAGAACCAATGGGTTAAACTATCATGGTTATGATAAGATCGTAATCAGAAATCAATGAACTTGGAGGTCGAAGTATTTCCTGATAGTCAATGAACTGGGTCCTAGCTTTTACAACATTATTACAATAAATATGTTGCGAGCAAAGTACGAAACCAAAAGATTCTTGGAAATGATGAAAATGAACAAGTGGGCAATGAAGACTGTACCATTGGAGTTCCTTTGATTAGTGACAATGTGATAAAGTATGTTTACGATACTTTCATGATTTAGGATCACTTATAAAGTTGTTACAAGAAATTCCAAATTAAATTGAACTTAGTTTAAAGTACCTAATAGTAGGCATGACTTCTTTATAGTTCAAATGAAATGAAAAAGTTTGTAATGACAAATTTTGTCGTTCATCAAATGAACTCGATTAAATAGACATATACCGCAAATAAGATATTAAAAGAATTAACTATTGGTAAAGACTAACACTTAGTCAGCAAGGGTTGTTGACAGCACCATACTTGAAAGTCAAGAAGTTATATTAGTACCTTAATGTAGTGGGAGAGTTGTGAGTCAACCAAACCCTTTTTTGGGGGGCTTAAGTAAACCTCAAGTCTTCATGTTAGATGACGACTAAGAAGATTCCTGCATGATGGAGGGTGCTGATCATAAAAGAACAAGACTTGGACCAATGAACCTCAGTATGGAGTCTATGTACTTCATTTCGCTTTGGATCTTGTAGTGTACAAGAGGAAAAGAGGATTAGACAGAAGGTAGTGACCTTTAATAACATGACTTGTGGCAAATAATTAAACCTTATGGAGATTGTCTTCATTGTTGTCATGTTCACTGACCTCATTTTGCATGTTTGCCTAGTAGTTTGACTATGTGATTTGGCAAAGAGACATCAAGATAGTTATTTCTTGAATGACAATCTTGAAATAAGCATTTCTTTGATGCATCTAGAAAGATGAGGTTGTTCTTAAACCATAGCAATTGTTAATTACAAATGTGCAAGTGCATAATTTCAGAAACAATAAAGTTGGATAGAGTATCAACTTGTGGTTTAGATTCAAGGTTGATAAAATCTTGTATCAACAAGTAAATATCAACAAAACATAGTTGTTTTCTTTAAGTCTTTACATTGAATTTACACATTGAGGTGAAATAATATTATGTAAATAAGCAGTTTACAAATAGATTTCAATTAGAACTAGGATACGATCATTAGGTTGCAATAACAGTTTGCCTTAATTAACTTCTTTTTTTTTTTTCCAGTAAAAGGATTATAGGCTTATAGATAAGAATTGAATTCTTATGAAATACACTAACACGAACACCTAAAGGAAAGGATTTATGGAAATCCATGTTAGGATTTGTACACTTACTTTATGCTTAAAGCCATAGTATAGAGATAGGTCGAGTACAGTTGTGTTGCTGACCTTACTATCATAGCTCATCTTGTGAAGTTGCTAGAATAGTTGCATGCCTATTCACGTTCTCAAGTTATTTGGAAGTGTTCCAAATACGAATTATTAAGACACTTCATGAGATGCAAAGTGGATAATTTTAAAGAACTTGAAACCAAGAAGTATCTAAGGACGAAAACATTTTAGTGTTAACCAAAATGGCTTTTAGGGGTGAACATGTTGATTATTTTATATGGGCTCTCATAGCTAACAGGTAGGAGAGTCTAAAATTTTGAGATATTTACCTTCTAGGGCAAGTGAGAGTTTGTAAAGGTATAGGATGCCCTAGTTGCATATCTCACTCGCTTTAGTGCAAGTGGGAGATTTTTGGGATTTATGCCCTAAGCTCGTGACGTCATGTAAACTATAATGATGTAAATAAGATAGACTTAAATATTATTTGTGCATCTTGTCAAATTTAGCGACATTTAATGACTAATCACTTCTCAGCCACTGGATGTGTTCTTAAACTTGGTATGTATCAGACATACGAGAGGATCAAGTTTAAAAGTAGTGGCTTAAATGGTCTATAGTATATGGATAGGGTTGGAGACTTTATTCTGGTACACTATTGATACGGTCCACTTTGTAACTATTACAAATGGTCTTATCAAGATCGTTCATGTGGTGACATGTGTGTGGAGGTATCGTATGTAATGGGATTGCATAAGACTAGGCCGCGATGTATTTTGCATATTTCTTGTAAGACCGTTGAAAGAAAATGCAAAGCATCACTAGGATGATCATAGTTCATTTGATCTAAATCTTGAGTGTGTTATGAACTTCTGCCTATGCGAGTGTATTCTTTGAGCAGCATGGTAAGAGTGACTTATATATTCCCTCAATAAACCTAGTGTCTTCGGAATGCATTCAATTGGGGAGCTGGGAACATTCACACACAAGATGAAATTCACAACCACTCGATAATAGAAAGTGCAAAGTGTGCACTTCTCCATATTCAGTGTGTATATAAGTGATCCCCTCAATGTACTAGTTCGAGGCTTGGATAGCAGGGCACCTGCCTTTTTGATACCCCAAGAAAGATTTTCCTGTGATGAGATTCATGGAAGGCTATTCATTAGGGAACAAGTGGTACTTAAGGATTAAGAGGTGGGGCTAGGGGCAAAACGACAATTTCATAAGACTGGAACCACGAGTCACTGTGTGAGGGATCAAATGAACTGTTATGGTTATATTCATAAACATAATCTATAGTGCAAGGTTTATAATGGAGTTACCTTGGGTTAATGGCGGGATTGGTTAGTTGAAGAGTTTAACTAATTGATCTTAACCATTGGAGCACAAAGCTGTAGGTCCATAAGGTCCCCTTACTAGCTCCTTACCTTTGCAATGAACAGTTGATTGGGAGAAAAGTAAATAATAAAAATTATTTAATTTTTAATTTGTTATTTAATTTAGATATTAATATTAAAATAGATTTATTATTAATAAATTAAAGTCCAATAGGATAGTTGGACGAACTTTATGCCCAATTACATAAGAAAGAAGCCAATTGGGTTTTAGAAGTCCAATGAAACATAAATCAATGTTAGGGTCAAAAATTAAATATGAAAATTAAAAAGAGTTTTTAAATTTTATAATTAAATTAAAAGCCCTTAGGGTTTTGACTCTATATAAGAAAACTTATAGTCAAAACCTAAGCAAGTAAATGGTTTTGCCTCCTTCGCCACTCCTCCCAAGAGCCAGAAACAAATTGGTTTTCTTTTGAGTTCTTCCAAAAGGTGCCCTCACACAAGTTCATAGCAGATCGAGGATATCTCAGAAGATCATATGGAGTCCAAACGATCCATCACCTTTGTGACATCCCAATGGTAAGTTTTTTTTTTCGAAAACTATGTTTGTAAAAATTCTTTTTATCAAAAGTCGAAATTGGATTCACGTTTTCTAATCAATGCGCCAGCTGTCGCTGCGATAGGTTTCGGATCGGATCTGAGTAATTTTCTTACACATAATTGGTAGCAAGTGGATCTACAAACCAAGCTAAAGAAAGATGGTAAAATCGAGAGATTCAAGGCACGGTTGGTTGCCCAAGGCAACACCCAAGTGAAAGTTACAGACTATAATGAAACCTTCAGCTCCGTAGTAAAACACACGACTAGAAGATTGATATTAGCACTTGCAGTTTCCCTAAAATGGTCTTTGCGACAACTGGATGTCAAAAACGCGTTCCTTCATAGACACCTTAAGGATGACGCTTACCTGTCTCAACCCCTTGGTTATGTTCATCCCTCATTTCCTAATCATGTGTGCAAATTGTGAAAATCAATATGTGGGCTCAAACAAGCTCCTCGAGCTTGGTTTGACCATCTGTCTCACTATTTGGTCTCTATAGGCTTAATTATTGCACCTTTGATCCCTCATTATTTATCTTGAAACAAAATGATGTTATAACTTTCATGTTAGTCTATGTGGATGTTATTATTCTTGCAAGGTACTAGCATGAAAGTCCTACCAAATCTAATAGCTACCTTAAGCACTAAATTTATGCTCTTAAATAGCTTGGTGATCCACACTTCTTTCTAGGTGTGTTGGTATAGCGAACGACCAATGGCCAACACTTAAGTCAAATCTGCCAAAAACATTCTAGACAAGGCTAAAATGGTGAACGTTGCATCCATAGCGACAGCTATATCTGCATCCCAAAGTAACAACTCTAAAGACGATGATGAATTGGAGGACCCAACAACATATAGAAGTCTAGTTGGGTCCGTCCATCACCTTACTCTTACTAGACCAGATATAGTACATGCAGTAAATAAAGTATGTCAACATCTCCAAGCTCCTCAACTCAAGCACTAGCGAGTAGTCAAATGAATACTCAGATACGTGAAGGGCACATTAACATATGATATAACCTACTCACACCATAGCTCCATGAATCTATATGCCTTTTGTGATTTAGATTAGGAAGATGTCCCAATACAAGAAAAAGCATAATTGGTTACTGTGTATTCCTTAGCTTCAACCTAATATCATGGACATCCAAGAAGCAACCAACTGTATCTCGCTCAACTACAAAAGCTTAAAATAGAGCTATGGCAAACACAACTATGAACTTGCATGGATATTCTTTTAGTCAAAGAAATGCATATGCCTTTACTTAAACCACCTCAATTATTTTGTGATAATATGAGTGTTCTATATATGTCCATTAATCCAGTATTTCATGCTCGAGCTAAACATATTGAATTAGATTATCACTTTGTTTGAAAAAAAAAGTATCTTTTGGCTCCTTAATTACTAGATATGTGACATCTTAAGATCAACTGGCAGACATCTTCACAAAATCATTACTCCAAGATTACATTTTGGATCTGAGTGTGGTAAGTCCGTAGATACCACGTAATCCGTCTTGGGTAATAGGTCTTCAACTTTTTTTATAAAGAAACTTGATTTTAAGAATTTAGAATTATTACTTTGAATTTCTAAAAATTTGAACATGAATCTTATAGAAAATGAAATCAAAGCTGGCTCCAAATAGAGAGCCTATAGAAGAAGAAATAACATCCCAACACATGAAAGATTCAGCCCTTGAAGAAGAAGAAGCTCTTCAGACTGCAAAGATCAAAAGAGAATTGGAGAAATGAAAACTACCCATTCTTGATCTAAAGAAGGTATACTCTCACAACACATTCATCTTCAGTCAGAAGTTGAGCATCAAAATAGTGGAAAGGACAATTCCAGTGTCCCAACCAATCCATTTAATTAACCTATTTTCCGAAGATGATCTAATTAATTTCAGGAAAGAGTATAATTATATATATATTGGCACCGTTCAAATAGCTCTTAAACCCTTATTTCCCCTAGGATTAGACGTTTCAGTTTTATTTATTCTTAGCCACAAAAGACTTCAAAATTTTGAGCACTCAGTTCTTGGTATAATGCAGTCAAACGTGATCAGTGGTCCAATATATTTCAATTGTTATCTTAATCTAATGCTGTCTCTCAAAGACCCAAATGTGTACAAAACTCTTTGTTTAGACATTGCAGCGAAAAGAATTAAACCTTGAAGATTGATCAAACAAGTTGAGTCTGGTCTACAAGATCATATATAGACTCATGATGACAAGTATTGGCTCTAGAGCTCTAATGACTTCTCCTAAAGAGAAAACGATGATGTTTGAAGGAAACATACACTATTCTATGAAAATTCCCAAGAAGATAAGATGGGATGATATTACAAAGAATCTAGAATGGACTATTGAAAAGGCATTTTAATCCACCTCCAAAGAAAGCTACTCCAGTTTCACAGATAGTGGAATATCCTGATAGTCAGGTAACAATTAAATTTGAAGAAGAGGCCCCAAGCTTCACCAAGGTAAAGGAAAATGTTAACCTTAAAAATGCTCTGAATGATTTTATGAATTCTAGGCCTATCACATTGGGAATTAGAGATCAATCGATTAATTCTAGGATAGCTAGATCAGAATCTTTAAGAGTAAAAGTTGTAGGAATAACTCAGGAAATACCTGATATTTACTATGAAGATGAGAATAGGTGTTTACCCACTCAAACAGAGATGGAAGGTCAATCAATTAACAAATATTATGAACAAGAATGTGCTAAAATAAGAAAAGTATATTTCTTATACTTAACAAATAAGAAGAAGAATATTCCTTTTTTTCAAATGGTTTAACAATCTACAAAATGTTCAAACTCTAGAAGAAGAACCCATTTGAAAAACCAGAGAAAAATGATATATATAGTCTCCTCAACCTCTATTAGAAGAAATAGAATCTGAAAACTACTATGGCGATAAAATAGTAGCTAAGCCTTTTCAACAAATAAATGAGAAAGATGAAACTAAAACACCAACCAATAAAGAAATTAAAAGCTTATAGCTACAAAACAATTATTCAAATAAAATGCTTTCTTGCCTAGCCAAACAGGTAAATAATATTGAAAAAAGAATCTCGGATGAAAAACTGAACGAAAAAAATCACCTAGAAATACCCTTAATAAAACCAATAACTAACATTCCTTCCATAGAGTCTAAGGAAGAAGAAACAATAAGAAATCTAATACAAAAGCTATCTAAGCTTAACACATCAAAAAGTTGAGGACAAAAGGATTTAGGCACACTAAACGTCTTAGGTAATGAACTCGAAAATCTGATAAAAAGAGGTAAATCTCTAAAACTAAAAGACTTACATTCTGAAGAAGAAATTGAAAGAATCCAAAGGTTGAGATTTCCAGGAAAATGATATAACTATTATAATAAACCTTATTTTCATGATATAGCTTATGAAGAAAGATGTGAGTTTGGAAAAACCTCATATGATGGGACTTCTATCTATGAATGGAATTTAGATGGAATGTCAGAACATTTAATATCAACAATGTTAAATGAAATACTAATGGCTTATCAGGCATATAAACAAAGAGGGAAGTCTAAAGTAGAAACTTTCAAATTAATTTTGGCGGGATTTAGGAGAATTTTAAAAAACTAGTGGGAAAACTGCCTTTTAGATGAACAAAAGCAATTAATAACTAATCATGCTACAATAGTAAATAAAAAAAAATGACTAGAATGACTATTAAGGTTGAAGGACAAGCTAGGTTAGTCGAATAGGAGGAAGAAGTTGATGAAGTCATATCAGACCCAGTCAATGAATTAATCTATGCCATAACCTACTCTTACATTGGACAAATTTCTGATTATAGAGAAAAGGCTGAAGAAATATTAAAATCTCTAAAATGCTCCAACATTTTAAATGGTATAAAGATATGTTTTTCACTAAGATAATGATGCTTACAGATAGCAATGAAAAACACTAGAAAGAAAGATTTATAGATGATCTTCCTAGCTTCATCAGACTAAAGGTATATGAGCAATTGAAGAAAGATTATGATAATAATATTAATTGGAATTTAACAACACGGTTTAATAGCCAGTGTAGTAGTTAAGTGTGCCTTAAAAATGTGCATTGAAGCAAAGATACAATCAAAACTTCAGAAGACATCTAAAAACCACATAATAGAATTAAAACCATTATGCGAACAGTATGGATGTTCAACTATTAAATTGCCTTTTCAAAGAAAGAAACAATCTTTCTCAAAGAAGAGAAATTTTCAAACAGAGAAGTATTATCAAAGAAAACCATATAAGAAGAATTACCAAAGGGAGTATCAACCACCAAAAAGATATAATACTCCAAGGAAGTCACAACAACACCATAAAGGGGAATCTTCAAAAAGATCAAATAGAAGTCTTATTGTAAAAAAGAAATTACCTGCTATAAATGTAGGAAAGGAGGACATTATGCAAATAAGTGTGCTTTGAGAGAAAAGATTAATAACTTTGAAATTGATGAAACAGTAAAAAGGGATCTATTACATCTAATGGATTATGTAACAGATAGTGAATCAAATTATGAATCTGCCCATAGCAAAAATAGTGATCAAATTTTAGAAGTCAATGAGTATACAGACTCAGAGATAGATAGCTCAGAAAGCTCTAGTCAAGAAAAAGGCATATGTTTATTGGAGGATGTATTAATACCTTAACAAACACACAAAAGACACTTTTTGATGCTGTAGAAAAAATGAATGAAGAACAATCAAGAAAAATAGTTATTGATGCTTTAAGGCAAACCCTACAGGAATACCAAACACAAACGGTTTTAAAGAAAAAAAGAAGAACTTCCAAATCCAACGTTTAATGAAACTTTTAAAAGATTAGAAAAGCCACGAAAAGGGACAGTAAGTGATTTACAAAGAGAAGTAAATTCTCTAAAAATGAAAATGGCAGAATGGAAGCAAACTCATTCTCAAGAAATCAACAAAATCAAAGAAGATGTTCAAACCTTAAAAAGAGCAAGAGAATTAGATGATGAGGAAGTAAAATTATTTGAATTCATCAAACCTGTTAAAACTCAAGATATTTATCTATTAAACTCGATAGCAAAAAAAAAGAGACAAGTTCAATTCTTAAAAGAAGAAATTGAATTCAAAAGGATAGAAGAAAATTTGAATAGCACAAAGGTAAAAGAAAATATAAAAAATTTACTTCAAAGAATCGAATTAGAAATATGTTCAAATATATCTAATGCTTTTTGGGAAAGGAAGCAACATATTGTTAACCTTCCTTATATTAAAAGTTTTGCACAACATGCTATTCCAACAACGGCAAGACCTATTCAACTGAATGCAAAATTAATGGGGCATTGCCAAAAAGAGATTCAAGAGCTGTTAGATAAGAAAAACTAATCAGGTCATCCAGAAGTCCTTGGTCATGCACAACATTTTATGTAAATAACGCAGCCGAAAAGGAGCGCGGTGTGCACAGGTTGGTACTAAATACAAACCTCTTAATAAAGTTTTACAATGGATAAGGTATCCTATACCAAACAAACCATATTTAATTAAAAGAATTTCCACCGCCAAGGTATTTTCAAAATTCAATTTAAAATCTAGGTTCTGGCAAATTCAGATTTCTAAAAAGGACAAATATAAAAGTTCAACATTTAACATTCCTTTTGGTGAGTATGAATGGAATGTCGTGTCATTTGGGTTAGAGCGCACCTTCTGAGTTTCAAAAATATATATATATATGAATGATATTTTTAACAATTATCAAGAATTTTCAATTGTTTATATTGATGACATTCTAATATTTTCTGATAATATTGACCAACATTTTAAACACATAAATACAGTTATTAAAATAATAAAAGATAGCTGACTGGTAGTATCATTTCCAAAGATAAAAGTCTTTCAGACAACGATTAACTTTTTGGGCTTTGAGATCCACTTAGGATCCATTAAACTCATCCAAAGGTCTATAGAATTTGCATCCAAATTTTCAGATAGGATTTTGAACAAAACCCAATTGCAAAAGTTTTTGGGTTGTCTAAACTACGTGTCTGATTTCATCCAGAACCTCATTTCCATTTTCAAACCACTGTTCTAAAGGTTAAGAAAAAACAAAAAAACTAGGGCAGTACAAAAAATAAAAACTCTAGTAAAAACCCTTCCATGTCTTAATCTATTAAACCTAGCAGCTGATCTTATTGTTGAGAAAGATGCTTCTGATATAGGATTTGGAGGAATATTAAAATAAAAATAAATGGTAAAGAACAAATAGTTTGATACCATAGTGGAGTATGAAATAGTACTCATGGTAACTATTCCACAGTTAAAAAAGAAGTATAAGCAATAGTCAATTGCGTACAAAAATTTCAAGGTGATCTTATCAATAAAAGATTCATCATTAAGACTGATTCTAGGGCATCTAAATTTGTTCTAGATAAGAATGTAGAAAATCTGGTATTAAAACAAATATTTGCCAGGTGGCAAGCCATCCTATCCTGTTTTATTTTAAGGTTTTATCTATAAAAGGAGAACAAGACCCTCTAGTTGATTATCCCTCAAGAGAGTTTCTCTCTACCTGCTCTCGTTCCAAAAACTCTTCCCTAGGCATGGAATGAGACACTAGCCTAGTTTGGCCGAAATTTTTAGAAGAGAAGCAGAGAAAGAGACCATAAGTAGACCATAAAGAGGAAGAGGTAAGGAGCCTTCTTCTTTTTCCTCCAGAATGTCGCCTTAAGCCACGAGCAGCTACAATTATGCAATGGATTTAGGGTTTACGACCGTCCTCATACCAAGTCGCCTGGTATATGGATCACAGAGTCATCAACTCCACAGAGGCCTTCCACCTCATTAATTCACCCTTTAGGCGAAGTTGTTCAAATGAGATGTTCAGTCTCTCATTCTTTAGTGGCATCACCAAGGCCAGTCACTCCAAATACTTATTCCACGTTGCTCAACCAGAACGTCGCTTCCAACCTCGACCAGAGTTAACAACCTATGTGGATAAGCCTGGCATAATACATGACCAAATCATAGAGCCAAAATCTGAATCCGTAAGTCTTTCTAAAACCATTGCAAAAATGTTTTCAGAAAACTTTTGGTTTCTTCCAGAAAGCCCTTAGAAAACTAGAACCTTTTATGAGTTTATTAGTGTAAAAACCAAGTCGATTGTAAATAACTCATATCCTTGATTTATATGATCCATCTAGGATTGCTTATGCAAAACTCAAAATTCGAAATGTCTTTAATACTACCCAACGGAATCAAAGCCTTTGTACAGAAACATCTTTTACAAAACCCTTTGTCCCACAAACATTCAGTTATAAATATTACTGCAGAGCATGGTACAACGTATTCTGGCATACACCCAAAGACCACTCCTACTTTATACACTTCTGCCATAGTGCTCATAAAATACATTTTCCACATGGTTTATCAAATGGTGGTATACCTTCGAACTCACCGATGAAATACTACCAATACCTCTTCAATAGTAATACTATCATTTATGCATGACAATTTTTAAAAACTCATTCCACACATCCATGCATTTCTTCCTATACTTCCAAATTCCTTGGATCATGAGCTGGAGCTTCAAAGTGGAAACAAAACCACAAAATAAAAGACTAGTAAAGATCATCAAAATCAAATGGTGGCAAAACGCCAATTGAAGCCATGTAGACTTAAAAGCTATAAAGGCATGGTTTGTAGATAATGGTTATATGCAAGACGTAACCATAAAAAAGAATCAAGAATTTCTCAACACAAAGAGTAAATTCTTAGCAAGACTTGCAAAACAACAACCGATGAAGAGTTTCAATAAAGTTTAAAAGCGGCAATTTCTAAAAGCATATTTGGAGTGAATGTCCTTGGTGATGCCACTGAAGAAGGAGAGACTGTAGGTCTCATTTGAACACTGCCTAAAGGGTGAATTAATGAGGCAGAAGGCCTCTATGGAGTTAATGACTTCGTCATCCGTATACCAGACGACCTGGTACGAGGACGGTTTACTGGCGTAAACCCTAAATCCATTGCATAATTTTCACTGCTCATGGCTTGAGGCGACGCTTTAGAAGAAGAAGAAGAAGGCTTCTTAGCTCTTTCTCTTTGTGGTCTACTGATGGTCTCTTTCTCTGCTTCTCTTTTAAAATTTTTGGCTAAACTAGGCTAGTGTCTCATTCCATGCCTAGGGAAGACTTTTTGGAAGAAAAAGAGGTGGGGAGAAACTCTCTTCAGAGATAATCACCTAGAAGGTTTTGTTCTCCTTTTATAGCCAAAACCTCGAAATCAAAACAGGATATGATGGCTTGCCACCTAGCAAATATTTGTTTTGATACCAGATTTTCTACATCCTCATCTCAAACAAATTTAGATGCCCTAGAGTCAATCTTAATGATGAATCTTTTATTGATAAGATCACCTTGAAATTTTTGTACTCAATTGACTATTGCTAATAATTTTTTTTCAATTGTAGAATAGTTATCCTTAGTACTATTCCATTCTCCACTATGGTATCGAACTATTTGTTCTTTACTATTCATTTTTTGTTTTAATATTCCTCCAAATTCTATATCAGAAGCATCTATCTCAGCAATAAGATCAACTACTAGGTTTAACGGATTAAGACATGGACGGGTTTTAACTAGAATTTTTATTTTTTGTACTACCCTGGTATCATCTTCTGTCCAAGGTTTTGGATTTGTTTCTTAACCTTTGGAACAATGGTTTGCAAATTGTCATGAGGTTCTGGATGAAATTAGACATGTAGTTAAGACAGCCCAAAAATTTTTGTAATTGTGTTTTGACCAAAATCCTATCTCGAAAGTTGGATGCAAATTATATAGACCTTTGGACGGGTTTAATGGATCCTAAGTGGATCTCAAAGCCAAAAAACATAATCTTTGTCTAAAAGACTTTTATCTTCGGAAATGATATTACCAGTCCGTTATCTTTTATTATTTTAATAAATGTATTTATGTATTTAAAATGTTGGTCTATATTATACGAAAATATTAGAATGTCATCAATATATACAATTGAAAATTCTTGATAATTGTTGAAAATATCATTCATAATTTTTTTTTTTAATTCAGAAGGTGCATTTTTTAACCCAAATGGAATGACATTTCATTCATACTAACCAAAAGGAATGTTAAATGCAGTTTTATATTTGTCCTTTTCAGAAATCTTAATTTGCCAGGACCTAGATTTTAAATCAAATTTTGAAAATACCTTGGCGGTAGAAATTCTTTTAATTAAATCTAGTTTGTTTGGTATATGATACCTTATCCATTCTAAACTTTATTAATAGATTTTTAATTTATTACCAACCTGGGCACACCGTGCTCCTTTTTGGCTACGTTATTTACATAAAATGTTGCACATGACCAAGGACTTTTGGATGGCCTTATCAGTTTTTTATCTAAGAGCTTTTAAATCTCTTTTTTGCAATGCCCCATTAATTCTGCAATCATTTGAATAGGTATTGGCTTTATTGAATGGGGGAGAGAGAAAGAAGAGGTACAAGCTTGAAAAACGAAAAATTAAAAAAAAAATTTGAGAAATAGTTTGTCAAATTTTGTCCAATTCTTAGAAACGTTTTTCAAAATTTAGAAATAAGAAGCAAGATGGGTTACCAAACGTCTCTATTCCTTAAAAAAATGAGAAACAAGTATAAAAAAAAATAGGAAATAGGAATGTTACTAAAAACGAAACCCAAGTTTCTTGTTTCTTGTTTCTTTTTTTTTTTTTTTTTTTTTTTTTTTAAAAAAAAACATATACAAAAGCATTGTTTGATCATTCTTTTAATTTAAGATGAATAATTAATATTAAAGAATGAATACATCATAAAAATTTTGAATATTTAATTTGAAAATTTTAATTTTCATCCATTTTTTATTTTAAATTTTGAATAAACAAAAAACAAGAAATAGGAAACAAAACATAAAAACATTACAAATCAAACGTAAAAATGATTATCCAATTTGAGCTTAGGGTCTTAAAAATAACAAAAATAGTACAATTTAATATTGGATAGAAAAGAGATGCGCAGTAGAAAGAACCAGATTTGATGGAAAGATATGAGCTGTGGAGGGACAGATTGACAGAAATTTTTTTGGTATCGTCGGACTGGGGATTGTTGTATCAGGGACGCTTGTACGTACGTAGGAAGGAAGCTTTTTTGGAAAAATAAAGGGTCAGAGAGCACCATGAGGTAGAGATCTACACGTTGGTAGAATCGGAATTGCGATAAGAGCGGCGGTAAGGCAGCACACGCAGTGGTGAGGCAGCACACGAGGCGGAGGCGGCAAGACGTGTACTACACGTGTCGAGGCGTTTGGTGCATGTGTGGGTGAGTGGCAGCTCCTTTTGAGCTGATTCCGGCGTCGTTGAACTCCTGACGGTGATTAGATTTTAAAACTGGTCCCTGTTTGCCAATCTAAGGTGGCGCGATGGAGACACTAGCCCGACGACGGCAGGCCCACGACTAGTAAAAAAGAGCAGTATCGTCCTAATGTCGTTTTCCTTTCAAAACCCTAACTTTTCTTTTTAATTATTGAATATTTGGAATTTAGGAAATAATAAAGGTATTTTTGTATTTTGGACCTCGGTTGCTTAAGGAATATAACACTAGTTTTCCTTGGAGTACTTACTGTTTTCTTGAGAATTAGGGTAAGTGATTTCGCTCTTGGATAAACCATTGGGCTAGGTCGGTAACTTGTTTGATTTGTGTGTTGTATGTGTTAATCATGCATATTTCATATAGTTTGTGAATTAAGCATGAAAATGTGCTAGTGTGATAAGCATGTTGAGTATATAGCTATTATGTGGTTGTTATATGCCATAAGTATCAGTTGTATGTGGTGTATGGATGCTAGGGGCATTAGTGGAATATTGCATGTTAGATGCCCTGAGGCTTCGGATTATATGATATGTGTTTGGGACGTATGCATAGTCATGAATCGTGTGTTGCATGTTCATGGTTAGGAGTTATACCATCTCTTAGTATTGTGTTTGAAGACCTCCTTGAATGTATTCTCTGTTTTGTGCTGCTGTGTGCTTTGAGTTGTCTCCATGGGATAGTATATCTTTGCTTAGTGTTGAATGGAGAACTTCCTTGAGATACATTCTGTGCTTTGTGTTGTGTGGTCTGAGGTGCCTCGAGATGGTATACTCCTGTGAGAGACAGGGAGTAGGTCCCACATGAGTTGCATGACTTTTTGTGTTTGCACGTCTGACCCTAGGATCGAAGTTACTTACTGGGTATAATTTTATACTCAACATTTTCCTTTCTTTTTTTTTTAGGTAAGGATAAAGCCTACCTAGGATAGATACTTTAGGGACTTCAAGAAGTACGACTTTCTAATCTTCAATGGAGTGGCAGTCTGACCCTACCAAGGTGGAGTCCTGGTTGTCCTCCATTGAGTCTATTTTTCGATACATGGACTACCCCAAGGAGCAGAAGGTCCAGTGCGCCGTCTTCATGCTATGAGACGATGCATTACTTTGGTGGGAATCCGTTGAGCCCTCCTTTGGCGCTTAGCAAATGAAATCATGCTACACTATGCCTCTAAGAACTGCAAATGTGATAATAACTCAAACCTCATAAATTTTCAATGGCAGATAACTCAGAAGCAAAATATCAAGTAAGATGACGACAATTCCTCAAGACAAAATAATTTGTTATTTTTCATCTCTTACGCGTCTGTGTGCAATATCACCCCTATTCCAATTTATATCAACTTCGAGAAGATTATGCAAACCTTTACTCACTCAGCCTTTAATAGGTACAAGTTCCCATCTTCAAGTCTCCTTTCACTCAAGAAAATAATAATCCTCTAGGTGCTTTTATTCAGGGTTAGATTCCTTCAAACTTAAACTTTTCTTTATTTATAGTTTTGTTTTTCCTTTTTTTTTTTCAATAGACATTAGCTTTCACACTTCTACTGCAGGAGTTCTTACCATCTACAGGTGGCTCTAACTGATCACAACAGAGGTAGCTCTTTCTATACCTTTTTTTTTTATAAATAAAAAAAAACTGCAAGAAGTCACATAATAACAACCTAAGTGAAGCATTATTTAACATTGATCAAGTTAAGCATCTAACGAGCCCTCACAACCTTTCAAGACCAAAATAAATGTCAATCTACATAACTCAACTCTAAGCCGATATATAAAAGAAATAGGTTAAATAATGTGCTCTAATGGTATGTAGGGGATGTAAAACACAAATTAACTTGAACTCAAATTAAAATGTGTTCCCAAACTTAACATTAAGAGAATGAATTTCCTACCTTAAGAATTAGGTTATATCATCGGTTATCAATATTACAGCACACAAAGGAGCACTACCAAAGCATAAAGTAAAAATGAATATAATGAATCCCAAAAAATAATTATATAGCAGGTCAAAAATATTGAAACACCCTCAAACTTTAAAATAGACATTGTCGTCAATGGAAACACAGATAAACATTCAAAATACATCAGAAAGAGGACAAATTCAAATATATAAAAACATAAGGGTAAAAAAATGAGATGCAAGTATCGCCTGGGAGAAAAGAGGACGTCACTATGATTCCTCATCTTCATCATCATTGCTTTGACTCCAAGTCACTGCTCTTCTTTTTTTTTTTTTTTTTTTTTTTTTTTTTTTTTTTTTTTTTTTTAAGAACCTACAAAACAAAAGAAAAAAAAATACAATTACATTCAAATATTAGGAATAAAAAAATTAAATAAATAAAAATAAATTAGAGTAAAAGAAGTGAGAAATTGAGTTGCCTCCCAATAGCACTTTATTTAATGTCTGTAGCTAGAGAAAATCGGTGTCAATTAAGGTGGTTGCAAATCATTAAATTTCCCAACATCACCTGTATGAGCATTTTTCTTGCAAATCATTATAAGTGTTTCTGCTAAGTATTGGAGTCTATTATTGCCTTAAATATTTCTTCCTCATGTTGAACTCGAATTGTTAAGTCTTTCTTCTCCACATCAATTAACACTCGTCTTGTTTCCATGAAGGGTCTTTCCAAGATAATTGGCAAAGCATCATCCTCTTCGACATCCATTACATGAAGGTCAACAGGGATGATAAACTTACCTACTTTCACCAACACATTCTCCCCAATACCATAAGGGTATGTAATCGACCTATCAACTAATTGGAGTATAACAGTAGTAGGTCTTATTTCTCCAATGTTTAACTTCCTGCATAGGGACCAGGGAAGTAAATTGATGCTAACACCTAAATCACACAAACCTAGAAAAGAATGAATACCAAAATTATAGGGTATAGAAAAACTCCTTGGATCCATAAGCTTTTGAGGTAACTTTCTTTGAATTCTTGCAATGCACTCCTTAGTGAGATACACTGTTTCATAGTCTGCCAATTTCTTTTTCTTGGAGAGCCACTCCTTCATAAATTTTATGTAACTTTTCATTTGCTCCAATGCATTTGTAAAAGGAAGATTTATGTTAAGTTGTTTAAAAATCTCCAAAAATTTAGAAAATTGAGAGTTAAGCCTTTTTTTTTAAAACATTGAGGATAAGGTAAATTAGGAGGGTTTGTACAAGGAATAGATTGAGTGACTCTTGATGTATTTGGTGAAGATTCTCCTGTATTTTCCTCATCTTCTTTTGAAACTTTCTGCTCCTCAGTGATATTAGTTGATTCATCAACCGCTTTCCCTTGTGATTCATGGAGTGGGATAGTATTTCTCACTAAAACAACCTTGTAGTGTTCAATTGGGATTGTCTCCGTATTGCAAGAAAATTTTCCTTTTTGCATGGTGTTCCGGATTGAAGCCATCTGTCACATTTGAGTTATTGTTTATGGCATCACCTTGGCTTTCAACCTAAGTCTCCAACATAGTTGTTTGTGCCCTTGATTTGGTGATGAATGCTCCAACAAGATCTTCCAATGATGCTTTTCTTTCTATTTGTGGAGATACAAAGCCTGGTGGAGGTTGCAAGACATTATGATTGTTGGCATATGAGAGGTTCTCGTGATTCCTTAGCCCAGGATGATAGTGAGTAGAAAGTGAATTCTTTACTGTATTGCCATGTTATTTGTAAGTTCTGTTATTAGCATACTGTACCTGCTCCATGTAAGGCTATGTGTAATACTAGGGAGTGTGGGCAGCTGCAATGAACGTAATAGATTGTGGAGTACCTGGTCCTGTGAGTCTAGCCAAAGTATTGATTAGAGCTGTAATTTGAGATTTCAAAGAACATACCTCATCGACCTCATGGACACCAACAACCTTCATTGTGTTAGATTGCTCACTAGGCAACTGATAGCTGTTAGCTGCCATATCTTCCACTAAAATTTGGGCATTCTCAGGAGTTTTAGATAACAGTGTACCTCCAACTTCAGAATCAAGTATTGTTCTGGTCGGTCTATTCAACCCATTATAAAAATTTTGGATATGATGCCAATCAGCAAACCCATGTTGTGGACATTTCCTTAGAAGTTCCTTGTGCCTATCCCACACTTCGAACAGTTCCTCGAAGTCATGTTTCCTAAATGGACTGATTTCGTTTTTGAGTTTGGAGGTCTAAGCAGGCGGAAAGAATTTCATCAGAAAGGCTTGAATCATCTCCTACCATGAAGTTATGCTCCCTGGTGGTAAAGATCCTAACCAATCTCGTGTTTTATCCTGTAAAGAAAAAGAAAAAAGGCGTAAGCGAATTGCCTCTTCAGATACACTATTCATCTTAATAGTACCACAAACATCCAAGATTTGGGTCCTTTGTGGCGTTGCCCCTGAATGTGATATCTCGAACCATCTGAATTAACCCCAGTTTCAACTCAAAGTTATTTGCAGCAATAGGTAGATGGGTTATTCCAGAACAATCGAGAGGATATAATTGCTGAGAATAATCCCTTATTGCCATTTGAGGCTGTTGAGCAGGTGGAGCGTGTTGAATTTACAATTGAGGTGCTAGAGGAACTTATCCAATTGGCAGGACTTGTAAATTGTCCATGGCTTCAGTTCTTTCCTTCTTTTCCTTTCGATTTCTCTTATAAGTTTTCTCAATCTCCAGATCTAAAGGAACTAGAATTGCTTCCTTGTCCTTTCACATGCACACATGAAATTAAAACAAAATAAAAAGCAGTAAAATAAAGACAAAAATAAAACTCTAAAGTAAAACTGAATGAGTTCTCCACAATATTAAGTGAAACTAAATAATTGCCAATCCCCGGCAACGGTGCCAAAAACTTGTTGCTAAAATTGGTCACCCATAAGTGTACGGAGTCAAGTTTTAATATAGTGTAAGAAATTAGGAGTGTTGCCCTCAGGATTGGGTTTCTAGTTCACTTGAATACCGTAAATAATAACATTCAATTTTATTTTGAAAAACCCACAAGAAGATTTATGCAAATTAACTAAATGACTAAAAACAATAAGTTGAGAAAATCAAAGAGAAAGGGTCCTAGGGAGTTGATT
>JAOANK020029313.1:0-20885 GCA_026257165.2 Telfairia occidentalis | reverse complement strand
AAATTCATCCATAAAATTAATCAATTCATCAAATTAAACTAAAAAATCCAACACCCTAAGATTACAAAGTTTTTAGCTACACATTGGCTCTAAATTTCTCAAATCAGTTTTCAAATCGCAAAAAAAGAGTAAAGAAAAAGAAGAAAATTCTCGAATTGCTTCAACGTCGTCTCCTTCGTCAAACCGCTCCTCATGCTCTTAGTTTTCGCCCTTGAACACTTAGAATAACTCCTCCTTGCTCAGCAACCTCGAAATCAAACTCTCTTTGTGTCTCTCGGAACTTTTCTCTCCCTAAAATGGCCTCTCAAAACCTAGAACATAAGTTTATTTTTATAGACATCATCTCAGCATCGAAACGCTACATTACAGCATTGAGACGGTATGCTTGATATTTACCAAAATGTCATCGTATTTTTCAAAGAGGGGAGAAAATTAATCGAAGTAGCGATGAGATGCTACATTGAATTTTTTAATCTGTTTGGGCGTTTTGTTGTAGCGTTGAGACGCTACTTCTTCAGCGCAGTCCTTTAGCATTGAGATGCTAGCTCTCGGGTTGCTCCTTGATCTTTTACCTTGATTTAGCCCATTTGTGGTTTGTTTGACTCATTTTTTACCCCGAACAACGTTAAATTCATCTTTTTCCTTGGAATGCTTGGTTCCTACAAAATTTTACAAATAGAAGTATCAAAGTACACTTATTACATACAAAACTACTAAATTATAGGCCCTAAAATAACACTTTTTGACTGCTATCATTCATCCTCAATGAAACTTTGCTCCAACAATTAGAGGAACCTTTTATTTGCCCGATCAAACTTGTTTAGGATTCTTTAGACTAAGTTAGGGGATTCCCCCTTCCTTTGTTGTCAGCACATTGGGGGGCAATGTGCATTTTAAGTTTGGGGATGCTGGTCCCTTTTCGTTCTTTTTTATCCTTAGTGAAATTATCCCTACTTTTGGTTAAAAAAAAAAGTGTAAAAGTGCATTTCCCTGCTTTTGATAGTACACTCCTCTCCCTTTAGACACATGTTTTTCCTAAAAATTAGAAGAAAGGTGAGTATTCAACATATATATATAAATATATAAAGTCTTAGAAAAGGGAAATTATGAGGGATGAGTGTTGCTTACATGTTACTATTTCTTTAGAATAAGAAGATTTGCTACCAAGAACACGAATGAAATTCCTGATAAGTGATGAGTCTTGAAAATAAAGGTTATGACTTCAAGGAAACAAAATCTTCGCTAAGTGGAAAACATTTGAGAGAGCAATCTATGAGTAAGTTTTGTAGACTGAAATCTAGGGGATCCAAAGACAGGATAGAGCAGGGAATAGGATGAGAATCTGATTCAGGGAATTCATATTGAGGTTGATGACTTAGAAGTTAGCTAACTAAGAGTTAGGGCCTCTAGGATAAGTGAAATCTGTGGCATGTGCAAAAAGATGAAGAGAAGGTAAGTGATTGACTTGAAAGAGATGTGAGATAACTTGATGATCGATAATTTTCATTGAATTATTTATCTAAATTATGCTACAGGATTGTTGTTAGCCAGAACAATCTATTTGATTCTTCAGAAGTCTAAAGTATTACTCGAGGACGAGCAAGAGTTTAAGTTTGGGGGTTTGATAACTCTTCAAAAGAGATTTATTAGGAGTCTTTTAGGCTTGATTTTATCCCTTTCTTGGAGTGAATTGCCCTTGATGTACGGAGTAATTGCTTGAATTACACTTGTTTTGCATATTGGACTTTTGAAATCTTCATAATGTTGCATCATTCTATTTATGATAGCATTTGAATGAAATATAAGGAATTTAGGATTGATTACTATTGATTCTGGATATTTTGTTAAGCAGATAAATGATTGAGCATTATTTTAGTAGAATTATTGATTGAGCATTTCTGGAGCAAAACGGACAAAGAGATTCGCACGAAGATAACAAAAATTAAAAATATGGAAACAAATCTTTCGTTTACAAATTTATTTAACCATTAATTGAGCTATGTGGACGATTTAAGCTAATCGGTTTTCTAATCACAATAGAAAGCTATAAATAGGAAAGGAGGCCACCAATTGGAGGAGTATAGTTAGTTCGATTCTTTTAAGAGAGCTTTTAGTTCCAGACTTCTTCTTCTGCAGAATTTTAGCGATCGTTGTTGTTCTTTTAAACGCACTCTGGGCTTATAAGTACAAAAATTAGAGGGGCTTGCACACACACACACACACGACGGATGAAGAGAATTGGCCTTAAAATCTATTGATGATGAATATCTTTGAAAGTTTCCACGAATGTACCTACATATCTTTTAGAGCATTAAGGTTGGAGTCATATGCATGCATATTTGAGTTTCCTTTTCATGTTGTTTGTGTTTTAATTTTGCTCAACACTAGCAAAACTCTAAGTTTAAGGTGGTTGATAGCACTCAAAATAGTGCTATTTTACGGCCCTTAATTAGGTAGTTTTGTGGTATAAATTGTGAACTTTGATGCCTATTTATATTGATTTTGTAGGAATCGCGCATATGAAGAAATTTGTGGATTGGAGGTGAAAAGCCCCTTTGGAGCTTAAGGAGCCAAAAATTTGGCCAAAGTATGAAGAAAGAAGGCAAAAGGATGTTTAGACCCGATGAAGTAGTGTCAAAACGCTACCCCACAACATTGAGATGCCAATGCAAGGCAGTAGTTAGAAGTGTGAACTTCCCTCTTTTTCAAATAGTTTTTCTGAAGCTGTTGGTGGTCCTTCACTGCTTTTTCAAGCTATGTTCGCATTTTCTTGTCTTTCTTCATTAAACAAATGAATTTCTTCTATCTAATCAAACTATACCTTTTTAGAGAAATTATGTCTTTTCTTCTATGGTGTAGATGCTACAACTTTCTTTGCATTCTATTGTGCGAAACCTCGCAAGCGCACTAGTCAAGCAATAGTATAAAACGGTCAAGAGACCGTGTATTGTTCTCTGGGATATTGGGTCATCAATTCTATTAAATACCGAAATACTTAATGTTGATTTTATCAAGGGAAGCAAAACAAGTGTCCAATTCTAAAATACACATGCAACATAGTGTAATTGGGGAAAATTCAAGAAAAATAGTAGTTCTAGAGTGTTGATTTCAATTATGGAATTAATTACTCAAATGAAGAACCTTTGGATTAATCTAATATTTATTTCATAAGTCTAAGAGCCTAATGGATATACTCTTGCGAGCTCAACCTTTTAACCAACTAATTCTAGGGTCACCTTTCCAGTCTAATTTTCGACAAATTAGTAAGATAAAACAACCCTTATTAACGACCTCGAACGAGATTTACCACTTTCATGCATGAATAACGCTAGTCTATTGTCTTATGTCTAATTTAATTTCTCATTTTTCAAGTATGAAATTAAACGCCGAAAAGCAAATTAAACAGAGGCCAATCAATTAAACGCATTAAGCACAAGGATAATAAAATAAAATAGATACCAAATTAAATCTCAATTGTTCAACAAATTAAATAATCAATCTATAATGTCATCAACACCCTAAAACTAATGGAAATTAGCTAAGCAAAGTGTTTGACATTAAATACAACAGTAAATACATTCATTACAACCCAATGATGTTTAGAAATTAACTATAAGAAAATAGAGAGAAAGGATGACTCCTGGGTTGATTTTACTCCATCTTCGTGGTAGAACCGCACCTCGAACTCTCAATTTTGACTGCCAAGCTCTAGAGAATCATGCTTCCAGCTCTGTGCACGAAAACTTAAGCTTCTAAACACTATTCTTCAAAATATTTGCCCAAAAACAACTTCTTCTCAACCTTAGGTGAGAAAATAACCTTTTATACTTCATCGCATTAGCGTCGAGATGCTAGGGATAACGTCTCGATGCTGTGGCAGTTTAATTACAAAACTACCATCACTCAATTTTGTTTTGTTTCCAACATAAGCGTACGGTCACAACACCATTGGCCAACATCATGATGTTACACCCATCCATGCACTTCTATCCTCTTTTGATTCCTCAATGCCACGGGTAGCGTTGAAATGCTACTCACTCATTTCAATGAATAATTGCAGCCCCTTGTCTTCATGCCTTAGGCAATTTTTCTCCTCGTTGGCTCGCTTTTCGACTCGAACACTCCAAATCATTCATTTCAATTCCAAAGCTTGGTAACCAAAGTGCAAGTACAAGTGTACACTTTGAAGTTGTAGTAAACAAAGTCGATCCACAAGGATAAATTAAAAAATTAATCCTCAAAATTTAGGTTGTGAAAGGACCAAAAAAAATAATGCTAAAGAAATTAACAAGTAAAATTGAAAAGGTGGTTTAAGGGAAAGCTAATGCAAGTCAGTGAAAATAGGCTCAAGTTAGGAAATTTAACTGCTGTCTGTTATGGGTTGTTATAGCAATTTTGTCACTGAGTCAATACTACAGAACATTTCTTATGCTTCTTCCGAAGCTACACTTCTAAGTTTATTTCCATGATCTTAGTTCCTAGCAAGCTCTAATGTTCGTTTTAGTACATTAGGGAGAGGTTATTCCTAACTCACTCACAATCCATAAAACAGATTTACTAATGGGAGTGTTAAGGGGTTCTATTAATACTACCTTTTTCAAGTTTATATTAAAAAGCAAATTGTAGAGGTGGCCAATCCATACAACTTGATCATCGAAAAGTGAAATCAATAACACTCCTTAAAGAAATCAGCTAGGAGTTGTTGTACAACTTCAAACAAACCAGCAAAGTCAAATGCCTAACCCTTGCCTTGGAGTAATTAGTTCATACTCAAGCGTAAAGAAAAATAACTAGCAACAATTAACTTAAACATGCTTGAAGAAATAACGAGGTCCAAAAATTTAGAGATTACAAGAGAGATGAAGTTTAATTCTAGCTAAAAATAAAGAGAAGAGAATAAGACAAAAGATGTGGAGGGAGAGAATGAGAAGTCTTCTTTCCAAAAGTGCCTTTCCCAAAGAAATTCTTCTTCTCTCCCTTTTCTTCTTCAGCAATTCTTCTTGGACAGCTCTCCCAATCCCTTGTCTCCTTCTCCAAAACTAGAGGAATGAATGTTGTTGTCGTAAATGGAGGCTCTCCCATTTTTTATCTCTTTCTCTCACCATCTTATCCACTTGGCATCAAAGAAGGGCTGAATTGGCCAATTAATCTACATAGAGCTCTCTCACTGGTTCTTTCTATTGAATCACGTGCCAAATGACAGATCAATTAATGAGATTCCACGTCACTGCCCCTTGCAGCTCAATAATACAACAGGAATTTCTTCTGTCAACTGGAATGCTACAGCAAAATTGGCATTTTAACACAAATCAGTCATGCTTTTTTTTTAAGTTCATTCATTTAACCATTAACACAATAATCAGCAATTCATTAACTCAAAGGTAAATACAAGTGATAAACCACATAATTTAAGCTCAAATTGTATCAAAAGGCTATTCGTGACTCATAACGTACTTGAACTACATCTAACTTAACTTTTATTTTAAGAGTTAACAAACCTCCAAACTTAAATCATTACTCGTCCCTGAGTAATGCTTGGATGCCTTTCTAAACCACTACTACTGATCTCCTTTCTACTAAACTTACTCAGTCAGAATTGGCAAAGACATCTTTAGGCACTTCTCCCTAAACCTTTTACCACACAACTTTTTCACTCTTCACTTCCCTCCAATTGCTTAAACCTGCTTTTGTCAAGTCAAACAGACCAATCATCAACTGAATTCAACCTCCTTTAGGAATTTATTCTAATGTAGCTTTCATTTGAGGGAGGCTCCTATCACAAATCCTTTGAACCTACAGTAGCAGCACACTAAGTTTCCTATGCTTCAGCTTTCTTACAACTTCATTTCACCTTACACACTGAATTCTTGATTTTGGCTTAAGGTATTTTACTTTTTTTTTTCTTTTTTTTTCTTTTTATCTTTTGTTTTTGTTTTCTCTTTTTGTTTTTCTTGAGCTTAGAGGGGACTAGTACATTACCTACCCTTTGGGCTTTATTAAGGTATGATCATGGAAACTGTTAAACACATTCATCATTGAGAAATTTCAAGACCAATTCTCTTCGTCTCTCGTGTGTGTGTGTGCAAGCCCTACATTTTTTTAGTCCTTATAAGCCTAGAATGTGTTAAAAAGAACCTTTCTAGATTATCCCCTTATTTGCACTATGATACTATTAGGTAGAGACTCAAAGTGTAGAAATTATTCCCTCGTGGAGCAGTGCTTCTATTCGATGAAAAGACCGACCAGGAATTCAAAGTGAATGGGTAACTTGTATAGCCATACTATGGTGGAGATTTCCTTAGGAAGAGAACCACCATCAATCTTCAAAGTTAGAAAAAAAAAAAAAAAAAGCAAACACCTTCTACCACCTAAAATAACAAAGAAAAAATTTCCTGCAACTTAAATTCAGTCCCTTAATTTAGTTCATTTGTATTCCTGTATTTATTTCTTTATGTGCTAATTTTCAATTCCTTTTACTCAGTAATTTAACGCAGCAGAATTTCAGAAGAGCTTATTATAAGGAAATGGAGAATTAAAGCTGTAAAAAATGGAATGGACATAGATGATGTGTTGCAGTAGAATGAATGCCAGTTGGAAGCAGCAGGATGACGCGTGGAAGTGAGGTGTTGCAACGGTAACATTTTGGGATTTCTGTAAAAATGGGAGAAAATGCGAAATTTAATTTTCGCCAACGGTAAAAAAAATAAATAGATTTGTGCGATCTCTTGGTGTACCATTACTCTTCAATTTCAAAAGAAAAATCTCAACAGTATCGTTAGCCAACCTCTATTTAACCTTCACTGTGCTAACCCCTCAGTCATTTCAATCCTATTTTTGAATTCCATTCTTGGTCATGCTCTGGTTGTGCTTTGTGTGCTGCAAAAATTGCCTACCGAAAGAACTCTCCCAGCCCTAACAGTTTCCTCAAAATGGTGTCAGCGAGAGGGAAAGGAAGTCGAAAGATTCGAGCATTCAAAAAACCATACAAAGTAACCAGCGCCACGAATCCCATGACCTTAGAGTCATCTTCGTCGGATGATGAGCGGCAAGTAGATCCACATGTAACAGAGCGCCAGTGCATCATCGCTGATCCGAAGCCATTAAAAGCAATTTACCTAGTCCACGAATCGCCTGAAAAAAAATTTGTTCCTCCACCACAACTCCAACCAGAAAAGAAGAAAAAACGAAAGTAGACAACCCAATGATACAACGGGCGAATGGTAGAGGAGCAGCCACAACCGAAGAAAAACCGATTCAAGCAAGGATCAGCAAGCCACCACGATCGTCTACCACCCACTCCACATCTGAAAGTGTAGCACAGAGGGTAAATCCATCCCCTGGCTCTCCAGCTGATTTTCAAGATGAATCACCAGCCAAGACACTGGAGAAATCTCCAGATGAAATACCAAAAGTGGGTAAAGAGAAGGTAACCACTGCAAAGGAAACAAACACGAAAAAGTGGGATGATGCGGTGGAGCATAGTGAGAGTCAGGCAATTGAACATAATTTAGATGAAGATGATAGTGATACAGCTCAACAAGCTATATATGAGGAGCCATTTCATGATTGGTATGAAGAGCTCGTGGACGAGTAAGTGGATGAACCAACGGTAGAGCCAAACACCCAACCTCTTGAGGAGCATGAGGTTGAAGGCAATGTAGAAGAGTAGCATAATCAGGAAGAACCACCTCCGGCAGTGACACGTGAAATTTCTGTGGTAGACACCACAGAAAAATAGAAAAAGAAGAAGAGATGAAGCAACTCTATGTGCAGTAAGGCTGCAGCAACTTCTGGATCTCAAGAAGAACCAGAGGAACTTATTGCAATGCTAAAAACTAAGTGCTTGAAGTGGAAGGAACTGGAGAAGAAGGACAGCACCACGCTAACGAAAAAGAAGAAAGGCAGTGAAAAAGCAAGTGGGAAGCGGCCACATTCAATCGGTACATAAATCATGTGGCTGCAAAACGAGCCAAGGAGATGAAATCTAAACATTTCTTGGTAGGAAAATGGATCCTACCAGCTTCATTTGATCTCCCCCCATACATTGGTGAAATCATAAAAATCAACAACTAAGAGCACTTTTGTGAAAGGCCACAACTCGGCTTCGTCCAGTTGGTTCGTGAGTTTTACTCCAATATCACAACTGAAGGCCAATCATCTGTACTTGTACGAGGTAACAAGGTTAAATTCTCTTCAGCTGTGATTAACTCATTTTATGGTTTCACCCCCTCAGCAAATCCAGTAGGAAATCAATTGTGTTGTGTCTCAGACGAAGAAGAAATGGAGGAAGCATTGGTGACGGTTCGTAAGCAGATGACAGAATGACAAGTTTTGAAGTTGGGCATTTATTTCCTTCTCTCCTCCATGTGTCACCTCAGGCCACCTTTTGGCTATATTTCATCAAGAACCGAATCCTACCAACAACACATGACTCCTTGATTTCAAGAGAGAGCATAATGCTGGTTTACACTATTCTGCGTAAAATAGAAATCAATATTGGGCAACTTATTGATACGCCAAGAAGCGAGTAGGTAAACTTTTCTTCCCTAGGCTAATTTCTGAGTTGTGCTTGAGAGTAGATGTTCTGCTCGAGGATACAGATGATACCCTATCCGAGAAAGCTAATATCGATTGGCAAACAATCATCTGCATTTAGAGGGGATTAGATGCTCATGCTCCTGCAAAAGAGAAGACAACAACAGCCAGCAATGCTGCCACATCTTTTGCTGATCTCAGTAAGTTGGCTGAGACATGCACAGCCACTGTATCCACCTTGTTGACCCCTTTGGTTGCCAAAATCAACAAGCTTGCCGCATGTCAGAAACGCTTGGCGAAATATATAAGAAAGCGCGATCGGTTGTGACACAACACCATCTTGCTTATAGTACTTGTTCCTTCTTAAAATTAATCATATATTTTGCATATCTGTGTTGTGATTTTGTTTGTAAAAAATAAGAAATAAAAAATAAAAAAGCACTGTAAAAAATAAATAAAATAAAATAAAAAGCACGAACTAGTTGTGTCATAGTTGTCCAACTTTGTATGCCTCAGTTCGATTTTGTGTATTTTGAGATCAGTTCGATGATGATAATTCCTCTCTATTTCCCTAAAAGCTCCCACACCTAATGGCTTTCTAGAGCTTATAGCTAGCTAGCATTCTTTAGGTGTGCCCAACTAACCAAAGTTGTACAAATTTCCTCGTTTTTCTTTGAAAGAAGCTTATCCAACATCACTTTGCTCGCAATTTTCTTCAATTGTTTGTAAATTCTCATTACTATCTCACATGTTCTCCCTACCCCTTACATTAGATATTCATCTTAGTCAACAATGAAGACATTGTCAAATTCAAGGGGGTAGTGTGCCTATTTAGAAGTACGAGTATTGTGCCGTCTGTCATTATTTTGTAAAGCAAGTGAGCCTCCTCTGTTAATTGTTTGGTCCAAATATATATATAGAGAGAGAGAGGGAAGGAGAAAGATTTTGTGTATTGCTCGTAGTTGGATATTCAGCGCCTAGGAAGTGGGGATAAGCCAAAATGAAGGTGACGAATTGCCCTTTCCTATTGTAGCTATAAAAAAAATAATAAATAAAATTGCAAACAGAAAGAGAAGTTCACTCAATGTTGTAGCATTTGTAGCACAAACCAGCCTTCACACCTAAATGTAGAAGTCTTGAGTTTTTGCAAGTGAGTGATAGAATATTGTGGTAGGAGATGGAAGCCGAAGCCTCAGGATAGGGAAAACAAAGAAACGCGTGCAACTTAGGATATAGTTAGGAGTCCTAAGGAAGGTCAGTTGGATGTAAGTTTCTAAGGTGAGTAGGAAGTGGGGCAGCGAAGAAGTAGAGAAAACTAAGAAAACTACCTTTGAATGATCACAGGACTTGTAAACTAAGGCTGCATAGCTGAGAACTTTTGTGTAATTGCTTTCTGTTTTGCTTGAGGTTGTGTTAACTCTCTAAAAGAGAGTTATTATTAATATTGAATACTTGACTATGGTTAAGGTGCTATAAAATAAGAATAAGTTGTTGATGTACTGGGATTAATATGTTTGCATACTTTATATTAGTGTGTCATACTGATTCAAGTGTTATATCTATACATGACTGACTCAGGAGTAATAAGTAGAACAAGCAGCAAATTCGAGTAAAAGAGAGATATGCGGCACGACCTGGTAGCATTTGTCACACAAAATGCTACAGCATATCAGCAGGCAAAATATTTCCAGATTCCAGCAGTGTACAAACACATTTTTTATGGGACACATGTGACGTCCTAGAGAGGCGTGATTCATGATATTCTCACAAGTGTGAACTCAGGAGGGCACTATGGACATTTCTCTATTTTGTGCTATTTTAAGGCAAAGGGGGCACAAAAGTTAAGGGGGCACCAAAAAATAGTGAGAAGAGGAAGGAAGAAATTCCTCTCGAAAAAAGGAAGGAATTCTAGCTGAGCTTCTTCTGTCGTCTACACCTCAGCATCTTTTATTTCTGCTATTGTTACATTCCTGTATTGTTTAACCTTTCGTTTGGCTGTATTTGTGCTTTTCTGTATTTTGGCATTAATGGCAGAACTGCATTTTGATCTCATTAATAGGAGTTGTAGCTAACTTCTTCGTGGGTAGTTGATGATGCGTGAGTTTAGCTAAAACCATGCTATAGCTGATTCTGGAAAATGAGGGGTGTTTTACTCTTGTTCTTTTCTTCTTGAACCGTTGTAGTCGTGAACTTCCCAGTTAGCCGGTAGTAGTTCTAGCTAGCTAGTGTCCTTGCTGACAGGCAAGGTGGTAGTCAAAACCAGATGAAAGGATGCAGCAGACATGAGAGACCTTCATGCCATATACTTATTAGACATAATGAATAAGCTGTAAGACTAAAAGGGTAACGTGAGGGAAACCTCGAATCTGAAGTTAGACCTAAATAGGATTCACATTTTAGTATATTATGCTCGATAGAGTGAGTATACGGAGTATGCCTATCTATAGAGTAAACTATCTCATTCCCAAAAAATGTTGCAGCATCGTGTTACTTAGCAAAGTTGAATATCATCAACTACCCCTTTTATCAATTGTTTGTCACTTCTTAGTAGTTAGTGAAGTGTCTATTTCTTCTTATACCAAAATCAACTTAAACATTTGCCTTCCTCCTCTTTCTCTAGTTTCAACACACCGCATAGGCTAGCTTATTAACTGTTAAGACTTTGGTAAGTGAGAATCATAGCTACAAACAGTCCCTGTGGATCGATATCCTAGAATACTCTAGTATTACTTGTACGATTGCCTATACTTGAGCATTTTTTGTCTTCATTTTCTATATTATTCTGCATTGCTGAAGCATACTTATCGCATTTCTGTGAAGATAACATAACTCTCATACTAAGAGTTAACAGAGAGCTAGTTCAGATAGTGAGCTTCCTTGATGAAGGCTGCACCTAGGAGCTTTTTTTCCTCTGCTTATATAGTCGTGCCCCTAGTCGTGTAGTTCGAGTCAATGTTTAGACGATGCACCATGATGTTGGGGTTGATTCTTAGCATGTTTTCGTACGACCATGAAAAAACAATTTTAGGGAAAGTCAATCAGCTTCCCCCTCTATACGACTCCCAACTTGGTGTCGATGTTAATGTGCTTACTTTCATCTAGTAGGGGCACAAGCTCTAACACCTCGACAGGAGAAGCCTGGGGCTCTTGTTCTTTTCTCAAGTCCTTGGGGGGGCGTTGCTGCCCTATCCACCGGGCATATCGTCGGCATTCTTTTTAGGGCCAACATGTAACATTCTGGAGAGGCGTGCTACTCTCCGTGTACTTCACCTACCCCATTAGCAATAGGAAATTTTATTATTTGGTTATAAGTAGATGGGATAGCATGAAGGGCATGAATGGTTGGTCGTCCTAAAATGACATTGTAGACCGAGTGGCCGTCCACCACAACAAACTTTAGTACCCTGGTTACCTTGGTCAGTTCTTTACACAGGTCAATAGGAAGCCCTACGCACCCCTCCAGGGTTACGTGCTCACCCAAGAATCCAACAAAAGGCGTCAAGCTAGGTTGAAGCTAGAAATTTCCCCAACCGAGCTTGGTGTATTGATGAAGGAGAAGATGTTGGTTGACATAGCTCCATTTGCCAGCACCTGAAAGACTTTGACATGGTCAATCTCAGCCTTGATGACCAGCACATCGTTATGGGTGGTGTAGCATGCTACGAAATCTTTGGCGTCGAAGGTGATCGGCACAATTTGGGCCTCGACTGCTGCGAGGCTAACCTCATGCCTTGCCTCTTGCACCAAAGCCTTTCTCTTTTGTTCGGAATGTCCTCTAGACCACCCTCCAAAGATGGTGTGGATTTCGATGGGCCATTCTCCCCAGACCAATCGACATCTTTCCCATTCTACGTCTTCGGGGCATCTGCCGCTCCTTGTCAGGTAACAAAAATCTTTAACTACTCTTTCTAGATGAGGATCTTGATCTGCTCTTTCAGCTCGTTGCAATCTGAGGTATCATTTCCGTGGCCCTTGTAAAATTGACAATATTTCAAGCAACTTCTCTTGTGAGAGCCAGCTCGCATCTTGCTAGGGGTGAGAAAAGTCCCACTTCTTTCACCGCTACACAGATTTCAGTTATCAAAACAGTCGTTAGTATATATTTTTTGAACTTTTGATCACGGCTGGGCTGTCTATCATTACAGTAGCTCCTTCGCTTGAGGCGAAGTTGGCTCTACGCCTTTTTCTTTCACCTTTAGGGATGACATTTGGGAGTGACCTTTGCTTGTTATCTTTTACACGATGAGGAAATCCACACCTTCCATGAGTATGTTCGCGTGTGCCAAGGGCTCGAAAACGTCTTTGGTTTGTGGAATGTGATGTATTGGATAATCTCCTTGTCATTGCAACACTCGTGGAAGGTGGTGATGATTATGTCATCCAAATGCTGGCTTACTCGGAGCACTTCACGCTTGAAGCAAGTGACAAATTGTCTTAGGGTCTCTCCCTCTTTCTGGTGAAGGGTGATAACTCTTAGAGTAAGAGTAATTTTAGCCTAAAACTAGTGAGCTTTTATAGTAAAAAAGTCCTTGGTATGCATAATTGAGCGTGAACGTGTATGCTTTCCCTTTGAAGTATAAAATGAGAAAAAGGTTATTAATAATTAAACTATCCATTAGTCATGTTTGTTTTGTTCAAATATCATTTTTGTTCTGTGATTATCTGTTAATTTTGTTGTAGCATTCCATATTGTAGAAGTAGATTTTTGTGGCATTTTTTAGCTGAAATGAAAGGACAACAAGTTGGCAATTCTCTAATTGAGCTAGCAAAGGCACGTGATTCATAGGAAGAGAGCAAAGGAGAAGCGGCCACGATTGTTTGAAGCCAAATAAGCCCTCATTTCATTGCCATGTGGAGGAAAAGAAAAAAGATATAAAAGGAAGAAAAAATTGAGCCTCCATATACGGATTGGACAACAACATTTATCTTGAGAGAATTTTGTCTTAGTTTTTTAGAGAATTATCTTTTAAAACGAAAGAGGAAGGAATGTACAAGAAGAAGAAAGAGGAGCAGATTTCGAGGAGCCTAATTATGAAAGAAGCATCTCCAAGACACTCTTTCTTTTTCCTATCCACTCTTTTTTTCTTCTCTTTTGTAAATTATTGGCTATAATTAAAGATCAGTTCTATTTAGAGAGTTTTCTTTTTTAGCTACTGTTAGTCCTTCAAATTTACGTATTTGTCATTTTCAATGATGTTTTATTTTTTCCTCTTAAGCATGAACTAATTAGTTTAAGGTGAAGATCAGGGAGATGTGTTTTTGTATCCTTCAAAGAATGCTTTCAACACCCTTTGTTACTGTTTAAGGATTCTTAATGAAGTCTATTTTTCATCTTAGTGATCGAACTGGCCATCTTTACACTTTTCTTACTAGTATGAACTTGGGAAAGAAAGTAGTAGTTGGTCTCTTAACAAATCACATTAGTATGATTAATTTACCTAATCTGTAAGAGAGTTAGAGATAATCTCTTCGTAGTGCACACAAGAAGCACGGATTAATCAAAGAACTAGGAGAAATAGGAATGGATTCTAGCTGTAGACCTTCGGAAGAAGTCTAAGTAATGTTTTGTATTATTCTGATAACGAAGGAAATGTTGTGGCATCCTGTAGCATTCAATCTACTAAAACCCCCTAATATGAATCTGTCCTTTCTTTCAAACGCATCAATTAACATATCTAGTTACTGTTTACCTTTCCATATTGTTTTACTTATTATTTTTCATCTTTTAAACAACATCTTTTAATTTGGTCAACTAATTCTCCTAAATCACATGCTTAAACTCTAAATTTGTTTCCTTATCTCTATGGGATAGACCTTATTATGCTGCAACTTCTGAGTATACACTTGCATTTTAGGGTGTAAGTTTGCTAAGAAGATTGTATTGCACCAGCAATATTAACAGAGGGTCATGAGATGATTGGTGGGTCGTCAATCCTTGTGGCTATCGAGGAATTGATCCATGAAAAGCTTAGACAGCTCTTGGAAGTTGGCGATCAGTCCAGGCTGTAGCTTGCAATACCACGTGGTGCAGTTCCCATCAATATGGCTAAGAACGCGCGACAACTGGTAACATTGAGACCCAGTGGAACTTCATCTTAGATTGATACGTCTCCACGTGCTCGACTAGGTCAGATGATTCATCGTAGGTTTTCATGACAAGATCTTTGAAATCATTGGGGACCTCGGCGTCCATCACCTCTTGTGTGAAGGGCTCTGACGCAGGTTTGGGCACTTGTCTCGTTGTTACCATGTCAATTGTTTTGTTGGCTGGGTGATCCTTCTACAAGTCTTTGATGTCATTCTTCATGATGCTCTTCAACTCGAGGTGCAGTTCCACTCTTGACCTTGGGCGCTCAGCTTGTTGCGCAAGTTGCGCCTTGACCTCTATGCGGTTGGAGGGCGGTCGTCTCGACGCGTACTAACCTAGGGTTCATCCCCCAAGCCACACATCTCGCTGCCTTCGTTTTCTTGGCCGTGTACTGGCCTCAGCTATAGTCAATGGTCATCATAGCACTTGCTTTCATCCCCCGGACACATACGGTTGTGTTCTTACGGCTCTTGTTGCGCACACAGTCATTCTCCATAGGCTATGTTGGCTAGATGTTGCTTGAAAGTAAAGGCATGGGCAACCGATATTTTTATCATTCTTTCTATATTGATGTTCATATATTTTTTCACAATCTTTAATCATGTGACCTATCAGCCCACAGAAATATCAAAAGTCTTGCAGCTTCTCGTATTTTATTGGAATCCAACATCCATTCATAGGTCCATCAATGTTTATCTTGATTCTTCTTCTTAAAGGCTTTGTTATTTCAATGCTAATTCTAACCCTTAAACTTCTTGCCCAGCAGTTTTCTGAATCATCACTATCAACTTCCTCAAAAACACCAATTGCATTACCTAACTTTTCTGCCATTATCTTATTCAAGCATGCTATACGTAGATCCATAAAATGAATTCAAAAAGCCACTTTCTTGAACTCTAAGTCTGAAGGCTGTGTCATCAGTCTTGGAATTTCCATAACTATCTTGCCCTTGTCAAAAGACGAAGGACCGGTTCTAAGAATTTTGTTTCTGTCACTTTCTTTTGGGAAGAAAAACAAGAAAAATTTACTTCCCATATTTGTTTTAAGGTATTCTGTAGTATTTCTCCATTTATGGGTCTATTTAGGAGCACTTTACCAATAACAGGGTGTTTATGGGTTGGGTTGGGTTGGATTTTAAGAAATTTTAGACCCAACCTAATTGTCCGGATTTCAAACTTATATAACTCAAACAACTTTTATAAAATTATGAACCCAATCCAACCAACCCATTAAAATTGGATTGGGTTGGTTGGGTTCTATCGGGTTGAGATCAAAATTAACACTTTATAATTGTTAAGTATAGTTATTTAGCTTTCAAATATGATTTTGATTAAGAGTAAGTAGAATTCGGTTGCTTGAAAATTTTGAAATACTAAAATACCTCATACTCTTTTGGGTTTGGGTTTAAAATTAATTTGAGTTAAAAATAGAAATTATCTTTAAGTAGAATTAAATTATAAGGTAATATTAAATATATAAAACTTATACTCTATATTATTGTGGATTGGGTTGGATTGGGTCGGTTCAATGTAGCAAACCGAAGAACCAACCCAACTCAATCGAGTTAGGAGAAAAGAAACCCAAACAACCCAAATTAATTTTCAATCCAACTCAAACGGCATGAATTGAGTTGGATTACTCGCGTTTTTTGGATTGTCGGTTCTTTTAAACATCCCTAACCAATAATATTGAGATTGGCATTTTTTTTTTCTTTTTTAATTTTCAATTGACTCTCTCTATGTCAATTACTAACTCTTCTTCTGAGGTTAAAGAGAGATTTTTCCAACTTTCAATTAGTTTTTCTTCTTCCATACCTCTCATCTAAGTAAGCACCAGCTTCTAAGACTAAGAACGACCTATAAGGTCTGACTATCTTCCACGAAGGAGGGCTCTCACTTCTTGAAGAAACCTTGAAGAAATATTTATCCGCGTTTTAGTAAAATTAATTTTAGTATTTCTTTTTTTAAGTTCATACCCACATAAATAAAATGTGCAATAAAGAGGATACAAGCATAACTAATCATCAAAGCACCCTACCGAGTACCAAATACCAAACGTTCTTTCCATTTAATTTCAAGCCATCTTTAACAAAACGTTACATGGATGGAAGATTCAAGATCATTGTGCCACCCAAATGTAATTTTGAGCCAACTAAAAACACTTCTCGAAAAGTATATGAATACAGAATTAAAAGTGATCTTAAAAAATTCTAAAAACACGAAGAAAAATATTTAATCAGTACTTCTTCCTGTAAAGAAAATATATTTTACTTTAAAAAAAATTACTACCTAAAATCATTTCAAACTCAATTTCAATGCGATAACTATGCAAGAAAATCTTATTACAAGATTGAGGTTTTAACAAGTTTGGTATCACAACAAAATTACTACTCATAAATAGCTTCACAAGTGGCAAGATTAAAATTGTTGTATTGACATTCATTTTCTCAATGAACACTGGTTAATTTTATAAATTTTAGGAGTATTACGACTCAACGAATATTAATTCCATATTCCATAAAGGGTCATTCCATCATAAATTACAAATTACGTTGGCACCAGAGTTTTGCCAATGAACAAGATGTGGAACAAAGACCCAAATAAAAGGAACAAGTTCAAAAGAACCCAGCCAGATCCATATCGCATCGGGGCAGAATGTGAACTGAACTACAACATCGGCTGCTTAAAAGCTCGAATTTCGGCGACAATTCGGTTTTGAATGTCCTGGAAGGTCTTCACATCACTTCCCCATACCCTGCTTATTCAAATTGATGCACATTACTATGAGGAGGAAAAAGAAGGGAAAATTACAATAATTATACTCTTTTTTTTTCAACTTTTATGTGCATACAGGTTTTTTTTTTGTCATGCAAAGAAAAACTTTGGGAGTCTCGTTCAGTTCTGCACTCTTTCTTATCAATGAAAATCAATCATAACCAAAATGTCATGGAAGTTCCAAAATAGGCCATCTCATAATCAATACTCCTATAAGAACACAGCTCTTACCAGCAAGCTATTCCAACAGCATTTGCTCCCTCCTTATCTGCCTTCTGATCATCTCCAACATGTACTGCTTTGTCCGATGTGACGCCAAGTTTCTCTAGATCGAACAGTCCAAGTTCATTTTTCTTCATAAGAAACTATACCTAACTGAAACTGAGCTAGTTTCAGAGCCTTAATTCAAAACTTGATTCATTTGCTCAGGTATGATTTCAGTTTTGCTCGTATACAGCAGGAAAATAAACATGCGCACACAAGCAAATGTTATATTGGTTCTTATGGACAGGAGAGATCATCAATGAAACTTAGCAACTAATAAACTCATTTGAAGTTTTAGTACCTCGGTTGGTCCCAAAGAATAAAATTTGTAAGACTATTCTGTACCTAATGCAGCTTCAAATATTTTTCCATCCGGTTTTTCATATCCAACTTCGGACGATATTATAACAGCGTCAAACCTGCAAAATGAAATTCCTTAACTCGACATAAATAATTTTACCACGTGATTAAGTTGCTCATCATGTTTCCTACATAGACCTAATAGCTATATCTAATTTTACTTTTAATTCCTTTTGTAAAGATAAAAGAAACATCTCTTGTACCACAAAAAGGAAGAGACTTGGAGCGTCATCAGAAAGGTATACCAATGATGATATTCTAGGTATGATGAAGTCCTTAGACATAAAGAAGGAGGAACATTCTCACATATCTAAAATGTTTAGATCCTTCAACAGCTTCCTTAAGCGAGTGTCAAAGTTGGACACAACAGCCACCTTAACTGTGCAAAAAATCCCATAGTATTGAAAATAAGGAGTATGGACAAAAAATTCTGCATCCATTTCAATATATAATTAGAGATGAAGAAAAAACTTCAAATATTACCTCCAGCATCTTTTAAAATGGTCAGGGTTGCAAAAGCTCCATGTGGAAGATGCCATGCATCACCATTTGCATAGTACTGATCAGATGCAAACAGTTGAAATTTTTAGCGATGAAAGATTTAAAGTTAGAAAAGATATAAAAAGTTAGTCAATGAATGAGCCAGATAAAATAATTGGTATTTTCTAGTATTCCTATCTACTACTGCTTTTTATAACCCTAGAAAAGCAGTAATGTAATAGAAAGGACGGTTAGAGACTTTTATTTGGGTGGTGAAAGGAGTTGATAGAGCAGACTTGGTCAACGGAAACATTGTTCTCTAAACCAGCAGGAAGGTCTTGATTTGGGTAATCTTGGAATGAGGAATGGCCCAGGCAAGCTTCTTTGGAAAAGGGATCTCTTTAGCAGATGGTTAAGGTTATGGTTTGTAAACATGGCGTCACCTAAGAAGGATGGTTTAAAAATAATGATAAAGGTACTAATGTTAGAAGTCCATAGAAGTTAATCCCCAAATGGAAAAGCTTGACAAATGAGTTCTCAAAGTTCAAAGTAGAAAATGGTAAGGAAGGACATTTACTTTTGAGAAGACCGTTCGGCTTAAAACCAACATCTCAAAACCACTTCCATAGCTTGTATACGGTATACCTTGGCCAACTCCAAGAGGAGCTGGATAAATCAGTGCTGGAATAAGGACGTTTTCAATTGAAACATTCAACTTAGGTAGTATCTGACTGATGCAAAGCTAGAGCAACGGTTGGCGATGGTGGAAAATCCAGAGAATCATCAAGCTTGCATCATGACTATGCTATGTACAATCTCAACATCTTACGTGACAACTATACCAGATCCCTCTTCTCTAAGCATACATCTAAGGAGGTGGTGTTGACTAGAGACCAAATATCACCAAATTCAAATTATTTGGCTGGCTTCTAGTCATAGGAAGAGAAATTTTACTTCATTTACATAGGTCGATCATTTAGACATAAAGTCCCTCATTTTTCATCTTGGATGCTTTGCTAAAGTAGAGAGGAAATACTATGTTAAGGGCCATCCTTGAAAATCATTGATGGGGCACATGGTACTACGGCATTAGAATGGGAAGCTTGGGAACATTGTTAGGAATAGGATTGGGTAATTGTAACGGATAACAAGTACTTAAGTATATATGCAAATATAGCAACCACTTTAAGATTTTGCAAATATAGCAACAGCTTTTAGGTTTTGCAAATATAGCAATTTTTTAAATCAATTTTTAATATTTCAATTTTGCCCATCTTTTAAGTATATCACTTGATATACTGTCTATAAGATACATCAATGATATACTTACTATTAAGTATATCAATGATACACCTAATACAAAATATATTACTGATACACTACCTATAAATATAACAATGATATACTTCATATTAGGTATACTAGTGATATACCTAATACAAAACATATTATGATATACATTTACATCCTATAAGATATATCAATATTAGGCATATTAGTGATATACATGTAAATGTGATTGGAAAAAAATATGTTATCTTATTCAGTATGAGAAGGTCTTTATATATAGGTACACAAGAGAACCCTAATCTAACCTTAAAGGATGTAGAATTACTATAAAGGACAAATACATAATAACACACACATATATACATATCATAACACTCCTCCTCAAGCTGGAGCAAATATATCAATCATGTCCAGCTTGTTGCAAACATAATTTATCCTTGCTCTATTTAAGGCTTTTGTAAAGATATCTCTCAATTGTTCTCCAATCTTCACATATCCTGTTGACACCAAACCTTATTGTATTTTCTCACGAATAAAATGGCAGTCCACTTCAGTGTGTTTAGTCCTCCATGAAATACTGGATTAGAGGTAATGTGAATTGCAGTTTGATTATCACACGACAATTTTGTTGGCAGCGTAATACTAAAGCTCATTTCAATTAGGAGTTGTTGTATCCATACTATTTTACACACAGACTGTGCCATGACTCTATATTCTGACTCAGCACTTGAACGTGAAACCACATTCTACTTTTTACTCCTCCATGACACCAAATTGTCTCCTATAAAGACACAATATCCAGAAATTGATCTTTTATCTTCTTTAGAACCAGCCCAATCAGCATCTGAAAAGCACTCCACTCTCATATGACAGTGATTTGTATATAGGATTCCACGTCCAAGTGCGGCTTTTAGATAGCACAAAATTTGTTCTACCACAACCCAATGATCTATTGTAGGTGAAGACATATATTGACTTACAATACTTACTAAATAAGCAATGTTTGGCCTGGTTACCGTTAGATAATTCAACTTTCCAACCAATCTTCTATATCTCTCAGGATCTTTAAATAATTCTCCATCTTTGGTAAACTG
>JAOANK020028908.1:0-20904 GCA_026257165.2 Telfairia occidentalis | reverse complement strand
AAGTACATCAATTCTCTGTTTTTCCTCCTTTTAAGCATGATGTTCCTTAATTAAATTGAGCTAATTAGAGTGTTTTGATTCTTATCCCGTTGCACATGTATGTTGATACACCTTACAGTGTAGGGGATGTAAAATAAAAATTAACTTGCACTCAATTTAAAATGTGTTCCCAAACTTAACATTAAGAGTGAATTTCCTACCTTAAGAATGAGATTATTGAATTTCCTACCTTAAGAATTAGATTATTGAATTAGTTATCAATATTACAGAACACAAAGCAGCACATCCAAAGCACAAAGTAAAACATGAATACAATAAATCCCAAAAATAATTACAAAATAGGCCAAAAATATAAAAACGCCCCCAAACTTTAAAACAAACATTGTCCTCAATGGAAGCACAAATAGACAATCAAAATACATCAACAAAAAGGGAGAAAGAATATATAAAATACATCGGAGAAGAAAATGAGATGCAAGTACTGCCCTAAAAAAGAAAGACGATGTCACTACGAGTCATCATCCTCATCAACAATAACCTTGGGTGGAATGGAAAGTGGCAGCAATGGAGGAAGGTCGATGTGCTAATGAGTCAGCGAGCTGAGGGAGTCAGCCAAAGAGCTCATCCCATAATAAATTTGAGAGTGCACTTGGTGCTGATGAGCAAAAGAGGCCACATATTACTCATGACGTTGACTAGCCTCAAGGCAGTCTCGGGATGAACGAGAGGTAGGAGTCGATCAAGATGTGCTCGCCTCATGTTGCGATAGTCCGAGCTTTAGGTGCTCAGGAACAGGATCCATGTGCTACACCTCAAGAGGGCCTGCGTTCTCGCCGACAGGTTTCCATCCTCGTAGTCCCATGATAAAGTTCTTGTCCATAATGGCTTTAGGAGCTAGCTCTTCATTCGAGCCCCAAACGTACCCTACAGTGCAACATAGGCAGTGATGAGGGAAGGGTGACCAAGTCTCCCTATCGTGGTGCCCCATCAGAGGTGGCGCATCGAATGGCGAATGATGCGCCCAACATCCACAATCTTTCCTGTGGCAATGGCATAAAGAAGGATGACTCGCTTCTTTGTGACGTCGCTGGTGTGTGCCATTAGTAGTAACTTGGCACTGATGAAATTGTGCCATGCCCGATTAGACATGCTAAGGTAAGAAGCTCGAAACTTTATTGTTTCACCTCATTTTGTGGCCCACTGAGCACCGACCTGACAAAGCTCCCAAATAATTTGATCAACAACTACGTGGTCGCTGGCATAGATGTTATATTCATCACGATCGAAACCTGGGAGGCCATAATGTCGGTTAATGGCAGCCGCATCAAAAGGGACATGACAACCATGTACATAAGATCCCGAATTGCTCTCAACCATGTTTATGTAAAATTTGCGAACCACGGGAACTACAACAGCTTCAGGTTGGCGCACGAAGGTGAAACAACCCCTCATCGAGATGTTCTGATACAAGAGAGGTTGGTGGATTTCGTATGGGGCGAGTCTGCATTCCTACACGACCGATCGATTTATGACATAGCTATGGAAGCGAGTGGCCACCTCCTGGTCAATAAATAGATGTCTATCAAAGGTGTAGATGAGGAGGTGGAGCCACAAACGCTTTGATGTCATTTTCAACTAGACCTATCAATCTAAAATGCCACCAATAAAAGGTACTTCAATAATGAACATAAATTCCAACACTTCAACTCCAACGCTACGACAGAGATTCCCAACACTTCAAAATGGCACATGCGACACAATATCCCAAAGACTAAAAGTGCACTATACTACCATATTCAAAAAATAACAACACTCCACAATGTTTAACATAGTATCATATTCGGTAAATTTCTACTACTCCGTGAGATCCAGTCAAACACAACAAAACCACATGAGTTGAAAAACAAGAATATCCGGCACAATATATAACCCAAATGAAAGCAACCCACACCCAAAGAAAACTCAAATCAATAATGAATGAAATTAAGATTAACAATGAATGAAAGAGAAATGTAAAGCCCGTCCAAATCCAAGAAAATCAGCACATAATGAAGGCTTGATCAACAATATCCTAGCATGCCAACCTCAACACAACAAGAGCAAGCACTACATCAAGGCAAGCACAAATTCCTCCTTCAACTTTCAAAGAATCATTCACAATAAAGCTAAAATCAACCACATATGCAAAGAAAACAAGCTTCTACACGAATGAGATCAAGATTCATATGAATAATGGTGTAAAAATAACTAAAATCAGTGAGAGAAAGAAAAACTCATAAATTTGGGTGCTCAAACTGTAACTTGTTGAAGAATGCGTAAGAATGACCCAAATCGGTCCAATGCAGGTGCAAATGATGTTAGGAGGTAAAAAATTGCAAGAAATTGAGAAGATTTGAGGGAAAAGAGAGAAACTTTGGGGGGGGGGGGGGTAACACTAGGGCTAAAAAAGAATAAGCCCCTTGTTCTACGAATCTGGGATTTTAATCCCAGATTTCGCGACAGCATCAAGACGTTGTAAGTGAACGTCTCGACGCTATCGCTGCAGGTGGCCTATACCTACAGGTGCATTGAGACGCTTCCGAGCGTTTCAACGCTCCGAATTGAAGTTTCGCTTGCATTTTTTTCAAATTAAAAAAACCTATAAAAAGAAATAGAAATAAAATATTAGGAAAATAGAATAAAATAAAACATAATAATAGTAATAATAATAAAAAGTAAAATAGAATAAAAGAATTGAGAAATTGGGTTGCCTCCAAAAAGGGCTTACTTAACGTCTGTAGCTAGACAAAGCCAGTGTCAATTAGGTTCCCCCAAATAAACAATGTCAATGCTTTGTGGTTTAGCGCATAAGTAGTGCTTAATGCATTGCCCGTTAATTTTGAAAGAATGCTCATCACCCGCTTGCAATTCAACAACTCCATGTGGAAAGACTGTTTTAATTGTGAATGGACTGGACCATCGAGATTTTAATTTACCTGGAAACAGACACAAACGTGAGTTAAATAAAAGAACGTGTTGCCTAGGCTCAAAGGAACGATTTTGGATTTGCTTGTCATGTCATCTCGTAGTTTGATCCTTGTATAGCTTGGCGTTTTCGTATGCTTGGCAACGAAATTCTTCCATCTCATTCAGTTGCAAAAGACGTTGTTCTCCAGCTTTTAGAAGATCAAAATTAAGTTTTTTGATGGCCCAATATGCTCTATGCTCCAATTCCACTAGCAAGTGACAAGCTTTCGCAAACACCAATCGATATGGAGACATAGCAATTGGGGTTTGAAAGTTGTCTTGTACGCCCACAATGTGTCATCTAGTTTCATGGCCCAATCCTTTCAATTTGTTTTGACTATTTTCTCCAAGATTTGCTTTATGTCCTTGTTAGATGTCTCAGGTTGACCATTAGTTTGTGGATGATAAACTAAAGAAATTTTATGTTTGATCTCATACTAATGATAGCACGTGGAGTACCAAATTGAGTGAAAATATTTTTATGAAGGCAATGTAGTACTACTCGTGCATCACTCTTCTTAGTGGCTACAACTTCACCCCATTAGAGACATAATCAACAGCCAATAAAATGTATAAATAACCATGGGAAGAGGGAGAGGGACCCATAAAGTCAATACCCCAAACATCAAATAACTCTACAATTCGTGACGTCTCAAGATGTTTCATGTCCTTTAGCATCTGTCACATGCCTTAACAAATGTATAACAATCACGAAAAATGGTAGGCCAATAAAAACCAGATTGTAATACATTGGTTGCAGTACGTGTGGGTCCAAAATGGCCACCATAAGGAGAAGAGTGACAATCCTGCAAGATATTAGAGATCTCCTCAGATGGAATACACCTACGAATTATCTGGTCAGAGCATATTTTGAAAAGTAGAGGCTCGTCCCACAAGTAAGAGCACACAACATGTAGAAATTTCTTCTTTTTATGACAGCTCAAGCCTGGTGGTAATACTCCTCCTGCAAGAAAATTAACAAAGTCAGCAAACCAAAGGATGTGAGACTCAACCATGTACAATCTTTCATCAGGAAAGTATTCTACAATGGGAAATGCTTTTTATTTGTTTTCTTGGTCAATTCTTGAAAGGCGGTCAACCACCACATTTTTGCATCCTTTTCTATCTCTAATTTCAAAATCAAACTTCTACAATAACAATATCCATCGAATTAAGTAGGGATTAGCATCTTGCTTATGAAACAGGTAACGAAGGGTTGCATGGTCAATATGAACAATAACTTTAATCCCTAACAAATAAGATCCAAATTTATCAAAAGTAAAAACTATAACAAGGATTTCTTTCTCAATAGTGGTATAATTTTGTTGTGCATTATTGAGAATCCTGCTTGCATAGTAAATTGTTGTGAGCAATTTATCCCATCTTTTGCCCAACATTGCTTCAACTACATAGTCACTAGCATCACACATTATTTCAAAAGGTTGACTCCGGATAGGAACTACAATAATAGGTGCATAAGTCAGTTTTTCCTTTAAAAGATTGAATGCTAGTAGACAGTCATCAGAAAAATAGAAAGAAGCATCTTTTTCAAGTAGATTGCACAATGATTTTACTATTTTTGAAAAATCGTTAATAAATCTCCTCTAGAACCCTGCATGTCCAAGAAAACTCTTGACTTCTTTGATGTTGGAAGGGGGAAGGAGTTGTTCAATAGCTAAAATCTTTGCCCTGTCAACTTCAAGGCCTTGCTTAGATACTTTATGCCCTAAAACTATGCCTTCTTTAACCATAAATGACATTTTTCTCAGTTTAAAATAAGGTTAGTTTTTTTACTTCACTGCAAAACCAAAGAGAGATTATGAAGGCATATATCAAATGAAGATCCAAAAATAGAAAAGACATCCCTAAAAACCTCTATGATTTCATCAACCATATCAGCAAAAATGGCCATCATGTAGTGCTGGAATGTAGCAAGGGTAGATATTTCATGGATCAACAATGATATTTCATGGATCGATATATGTTGCAGAAACCTTTCTCTTCATTCACTCTCAAAGTTAACTTACCCTGTTGGACATTTATCAAAGCTCTACTAGTGGTGAGGAATGGCCTTCCCAAAATGATGGGAATTTCAGCATTGTCTTTCATATCCAAGACCACGAAATTTGTAGGGAAAATAAACTTGTCCACCTTGACTAAAACATCTTCAATCACACCTTGAGGATAAGTGAGTGATCGATCTACCAATTGTAGTGAAATAGCAGTAGGTTGAACCTCTCAAAAGCCAAGTTTCCTGAAAACAGATAAAGGCATTAAGTTAATACTTGCACCAAGATCGCATAAAGCCCTATTAAAAGAAGAAACTACCAATTGTGCAGGGAATAGTAAAACTCCTTGGATCTTTTAATTTTTGTGACAATTTCTTTTGAAGTATATCATTGCACTCCTCAGTAAGATTTACAATCTGAAACTCTTCCAACCTTCTCTTCTTGGCCATTATTTTCTTTATGAACTTCACATAGTTAGGCATTTGTTCAAGTGCATCTACAAAAGGAATATTAATGTGAAGTTTCTAAAACATTTCTAGAAATTTAGAAAATTGAGAATCAATCATTTTCTTTTGAAAACGTTGAGGATATGGCACTAAATTAGGAATAATAGGAAGAGTAGAACAACCAAGCTTTCCAGCCTCAAGTGCAGGGGCTTCTTCCTCAACTACTTCTTTAATGGACTCATTTTCCTCAGTTAGGATGATTGGTTCCTCAAGCTGCTTCCCACTTCTCAATGTTACAGCTTTGCACTGTTCCCTTGGGTTCACCTCAGTGTCACTTGGAAACTTTTGTTTTTGCAAAGCATTAAGGGAGGTAGCCATCTACCCTATTTGTGTCTCGATGTTCTTAATGACAGTCCTTTGACTTCCCATTTCACTTTCAAGGGCAGTAGTCCTATTTTGAAACTCTATGATGAATGCTCCAATCAAATCTTTAAGAAATGATTTCTTCTCTGGTTACTGAGGAGCATAACCTAATGGAGGCTGCAATACATTTTTATTATTAGCATAAGAGAAGTTTCAATGATTTCCTAACCCAGGATGGTAGTGAGTAGGAAGTGAGCTTTGGCTTGGGTTGCCACGATACCCATAGTTTCTGTTATTAACATATTGTGTTTGCTCCATGTGTGGCTCTATGTAATATTATGGAGTGTGAGCAACTACAATAGACTCAATAAGCTGTGATGTATTTGGCCCTGTGAATTTTCCCAAAGTATTAGACAGAGCTGCAAGTTAAGATTTAAGAGAACATACCTCATCGACCTAATAAACTCCAGCAACCTTCATTAGGTTAGATTACTCACTAGGCCACTGACAATTGTTAGCTGCCATATCTTCCAATAAAATACGAGCATTTTCAAGAGTTTTAGATAATAATGTACCTCTAGCTACAGCATCGAGTATAGTTCTGGTCTATCCATTCAACCCATTATAAAAGTTATGGATGCCAATCTGCAAACCCATGTTGTGGACATTTCCTCAAAAGTTCCTTGTACCTATCCCAAGCTTCGAATAGTTCTTCAAAGTCATGTTGCCTAAATGAACTAATTTCGTTTCTAAGTTTGGCAGTCTTAGCAGGTGGGAAGAATTTCATCAGAAAGGCTTGAACCATCTCTGGCCATGAAACTCTATGATGAATGCTCCAATCAAATCTTTAAGAAATGATTTCTTCTCTGGTTACTGAGGAGCATAACCTAATGGAGGCTGCAATACATTTTTATTATTAGCATAAGAGAAGTTTCAATGATTTCCTAACCCAGGATGGTAGTGAGTAGGAAGTGAGCTTTGGCTTGGGTTGCCACGATACCCATAGTTTCTGTTATTAACATATTGTGTTTGCTCCATGTGTGGCTCTATGTAATATTATGGAGTGTGAGCAACTACAATAGACTCAATAAGCTGTGATGTATTTGGCCCTGTGAATTTTCCCAAAGTATTAGACAGAGCTGCAAGTTAAGATTTAAGAGAACATACCTCATCGACCTAATAAACTCCAGCAACCTTCATTAGGTTAGATTACTCACTAGGCCACTGACAATTGTTAGCTGCCATATCTTCCAATAAAATACGAGCATTTTCAAGAGTTTTAGATAATAATGTACCTCTAGCTACAGCATCGAGTATAGTTCTGGTCTATCCATTCAACCCATTATAAAAGTTATGGATGCCAATCTGCAAACCCATGTTGTGGACATTTCCTCAAAAGTTCCTTGTACCTATCCCAAGCTTCGAATAGTTCTTCAAAGTCATGTTGCCTAAATGAACTAATTTCGTTTCTAAGTTTGGCAGTCTTAGCAGGTGGGAAGAATTTCATCAGAAAGGCTTGAACCATCTCTGGCCATGAAGCTAAGCTTCCTAGGGGTAAAGATCCTAACCAATCTCACACCTTATTCTGCAAAGAGAAAGAAAAAATACGTAAGTGAATTGCCTCTTTAGATACATCCATCTTAACAGTACAACAAACATCCAAAAAGTAGTTAAGTGTGCATTTGGGTCCTCTGTGGCATTGCTCCTGAATGTGCTATCTCGAACGATCTGAATTAGCTATGGTTTCAACTCGAAGTTATTTGCAGTGCATTAGGTTGGTGGGATATTCCCGAACAATCAAAAGGATATAATGGCTGAGAATAATCCTAGATGGTCATCTGAGGCTGTTGAGCAGCTAGAGTGTGTTGAATTTGTAGTTGAGGTGCTAGTGGAACTTGTCCAACTGGTGGAGCTTGCAAATTAACCATGGATTCAGCCATTTCCTTCTTTTCCTTTCAATTTCTCTTACAAGTTTTCTCAATCTCAAGATATAAAGGAAATAGAATTGCTTTCTTATCCTTTCGCATGCAAAACTGACACCAGAAAATAAAACAAAATAAAAATCAGTAAGTAAAAGCAAAAAGCAAAACTCTAAAGTAAGACCGAATGAGTTCTCCACAATATTAAGTGAAACTAAATAAATATCAATCTCTGGCAACGACACCAAAAACTTGTAGCTAAAATTGCTCACCCCCAAGTGTATGGGGTCAAGTTTTCATATAGTGTAAGATATTAAGAGTATCGTCTTCAAGATTGGGTTTCTAGTTCACTTAAGTACCACGAATAATGATGCTCAATTTTATTTAGAGAAACCAACAAGATGAATTTGTAAAAATTAAATTTGTGACTAAAAACAATAAGGTGAGAAAATCAAAGAGAAATGGTCGTAGGGAATTGATTTCACCAATTGGATTTATAAGTGAATTAATTGATTTAATCAAGACTGAATCAATACAAAATTCTATAAGCCTAGAATACCCATATACAAACTGCCTCTCCCGAGTATAATTTAATCTCCCTGCTAGTTAAGAAACTAATATCCTTATTCAATTTCATTAAAAAGCAAAGACATGAAAATCAATTCTACTAACAAATTCTCAAGCAATTCTTTGTCTCCCAATATTAGAACTACTTAAGTCATGCAATAAAGTTCTAATCCAAACCCCCTCTCTCGAGTGAAAGATTCAGATCAATAAACAGTTAATCTGTGATTAAGATATTAAAAGCAATAAGCATATGAATGAATGAATAGAAAATATAAAAGATCAATCTCGATAAATCAATAAATAGAACTTAATAAAACCAGTGGTTACATCAATTCCTAGAACTAAGAGTTTAGCTACACGTGTTCAACAAAAAAATTTGAATCCTCATACTAAAACTCATGGAAAGATTACAAAAACTCAAGGGAAAGAAGAAGAAATTAATCACGGCGTTTTGATCCTTCGTCCCCGAATCGATCTCCACATTCTCAGCCTCAAAAATCTCTTTTCTACGCTTCAAATAGATCTCAAATGCCCTCTAATTTCATTGACTCCCGAATTCTCAAAGGTATTATCTCCCCAAATGGTCCAAAAGTCCCTCAGATGGTGCAAAATGATGTATTTATAAATCTATCGATGGCGCCATACCCTAGTAAATATGGAAACATTGTGATAGCGTCGAGACGTTCTAAGGGTAGCGTCGAGACGCTATGAACTTTCTTGTGCGCGCTTTCAAAACTGTGTCATCGAGACGCTATAAGGTAGTGTCTCAATGCTACTGTTGCGGGTCAAATTCTTCACTTTGTGCTAGCATTGAGATGCTATGGACAGCATTGGGTTCATTTTCTTCAACATGTCTACAAGCGTCTCAATGCTGGACTTGGCATCTCAACGCTGCCTCCATATGAGTTGGATTTCCACTTTCAACAATTCATCAAGTTATAATCCAATTGGCCTGAATTTGTCAATAAAATCTTGTAATTCTTCATTTTATTCCATTTGCATGGTTCCTACAAATAAATAGATATGTGCATAAATTGACTCAAATAGTCATCAAACTAATAATATTTAAGCTGTAAAAGTAGCCCACAAAGTGTGGTATCACTTCATTATTTCCTACAAAACATAAAACTAAGCCACCCACTTCTTCCAAATCTTCCTCGGCACAATCGTCTCCTTCCTCAAACTTAGCCCCTTCATGACCCTCGTCTTCTAGATCTTCATAAATATGTACTTTCGCAGTTCCAATCTTTTTTTCCTTGTCATCTGTGATGACTAACGAATCATTCTATCCATAGTCGATTGGAACATAATTTCCCTACATATTTGGCCCATCTATACCCAAGTCATATGGAAAGATATTTTCAAAATAGTAAGGAATCATGGATGGCATGTTCATTCCCATGTTGTACATTTCACCATATGATATGAACGAGGAAGAGCCTACGTAGGGGCTAATGGGCTTTGCTCCATGTTGCATGCAAAGGATGTTGAGGGTATATCGTCACATACGAAATTACTCGGATGGGTAGGCACGTCTTTTACTAAAGACGATATATACAATGACATGCAGGAAACAACTTTACTCATAAAAAATAAATGTAGGTCTTCATCGTATCTCATAACAAGTGTCGGCATCCTCATGTCTCTTCGATTCACCTCCCTCGTACTTTTTCTTTGCCTCATTCCCTTGGCCCCCTTATCAAACATACACACGAGACATTCTGTAGGGTAATGAACAAACAAAAGTTTAGTAGAATTTAGTTACTAAAAAATAACACAAGTAATTGTACAAGACAATTGGAAGAGATGCTAGTTTTTATTAGATGAAGGGAATTTATTGAATCATGCCTACTCTATGAAGTGAAGTGCTTGCAACGATTTGATGCAATAAAATTACAATATCCCAACAATTTGATGGAATAAATTAATTGTTTCTAGTAATAATTTTGAATTATTAATAACTTCTACTATTAACATATCTCGATAAACTATGGTCAGAGTCTCGCCCGGAATGGTCGCTCTTGAAAGACTTCGAGAAATAGGATTTTCAAAAACAAAAATTGAAGAAAAGCGTAAAACGAGAACTAAGGTTTTGGAAAAATAATTAAACTAAACAAAATAAAATGATTGGCTACGTATTAATAATTAATGTTACAAATGATCTTGGAGCGAGTTTCTTTAAAACACCACACATACTTCAGTAAGTGAAGTGATTACAACAATTTGATGCAATGAAATTACCATATAACCAATGATTTGACGGAATGAATTAATTTTTTTCAGTAATGATTTCTAACTATTAATAACTTCTACTATTAAATATCTCAGTAAACTATCGACCTGAATCTCACCCAAAATTGTTGTTGTGAACGACACTGAGAACTAGGATTTTCGAAAAAAAAAAGATTCAAGGAAAAGGTAAAACGAGAACTAGGGTTTTGAAAAAACAATTAAATTAAACAAAATAAAATGATTTGCTACATGTTAATAATTAATGCAACAAACGATCTTTGAGGAAGTTTCTTTAATATACCACAACTATTTCATCAAGTGAATTCACTTCAAATGATTTTATTGTAAGGAAATTAAATTACCATAATCCAATGATTTAACAAAATGATTTAATTTTTTTTAGTATTGATTTCAAAATATTAATAACTTCTACTTTTATCTTGGTAAACTATTAGCCTAGATTTTGCCTGAAATGGTAGCCTGGTTGGTCATTAAGAACTAGGGTTTGTGAAATAAAAAATTTGAAGAAAAACATAGCAACAACTAGGGTTTTAAAAAATGATTAAATGAAACAAAATAAAATGAATGGCTACGTATTAATAAAAATGGTTCATAAGAATGCTTCAAATGATTTTGGAGGGAGTTTAATACACCACACCTACTCCATTAAGTGAATTCTTTGTAACGATTGAAGAAAGCAAAAGATCTCTCGATCAGTTAGAAAAATTAATTTTTAACACACTTAATGAGAAGAACCAAGGTTTTGGAGAAAGCAAAATGTCACCAAAATTAATTGTTTGCACACTTATATAAGAAGTGTTATACTAATTCCTCTAGTCATCTCTCTCTTTCATTTCATTTCTTTCTTTCTTTCTCCATCTCTGTGTCACGATGGCAAGAACAACAAAGTTGCTTGAAGAATCGCTCCATCACGAAATGCGTTGAGATCCGTTCGAGTTTAGAGAAAGCAGAAAGTGAAGTACTGGCGGCCATGCAACGTATCATTGAGTACTACCACATGTTCATCGAAAATCGCAAATGAGTTACAAGAAGCAAGGGCTAGTCATCAAAAGGTCGAGGAGAAGGTCGACAGGGCAGAGGATGCCTTGCTTAAAGAGCTTGAGGAGATTCTCCCTACTAAAGGCATGGGAGAAGGACCTTGCCCTGAAACAAGTGTCGACTAAGGCTCCTAAAGAGGAGCCTTAATCAGCGATACCTCCGAAGGAAGTGAACGTTGGGTCTCTCAAGAACAACAATGATTGATCCCTTCGCCTTCAAATAACTCTTTTTTTTATGTTCTGTGATTTATGTTTCTTTCTTTTTAAAATGTTTTTAATGAATTTAAATTTAAATTTCTTGCATATCATCATTTCGATCTGTTCTATTGAATCTTATTTCAATACCATGGTGGTACATAAATCAAAATGTGATTGCTTCATTTGCAATGGATGCTTTTGCTATTGAACCTTTTGGGAGAGCTTTATTTTTTACATATTGCTTCAATGTCTCAAACTGCTAGACATATGTGTTTGTTTTTAGCATAAGTTAGTTTGTGCACAGTTAAAAAATTAAACTTACGTAATATAAAAAAAACAATAGACCTCTCAATCGGATACATTCAACTATAACCAACTAGTCCAACAAGTTTGACCTCTTCTGGTAGATGGACAGCTAGATGAACCATAATATCAACATGATTGTTTCTTGTAATCTATCTAAAGTATCAACTATTAATGTCTGAGTAGTCAAGTCCTTGAAGAAATTTGACAATTCTGCAACTACACCAGTCACATCCTTGGGTAAGAAAGGACAGAATCCCACTGGTAGTAGTCTTTGTAGCAACACATGTGAGTCATGACTTTTTAATCCGTGTATCCTTCCATCTTTAACACTAACACATCTAGAGATGTTCGATGTAAAACTATTAGTGAACTTCACTATTTTAAAAAAAGTACAAAACTTTTTTCTTTCGTATGATATTAATGTGTAGCTTGCATGTGGTTTTACCACTTTGTTCCCAATACATTCAAGATGTAATTCTTTCCGAATATTCAAAGTCATTAAATCCTTGCATGCTTTGTTAGTATCTTTGGTTTTTCCTTCAATATTTAATTATGTACCTAAGACATTATTACAAATATTTTTTTTGATATCCATAACGTCGAGCTTATGTCGAATCTTAAGAGTTGACCAATATTGTAACTCAAAAAATATGCTTTTCTTCACCCAGTTCAATTCACCATTTCTTCTTTTTCTTTTCTATTGCAACATGTTTATGGTCCTTCAAAGTGGTGGAAAATCTATACTGTCTAATTGGTGAAGAATGTCTACTTGAAAAAGCTCGTGGTGCAACTTTGTGTTTGATTTTACCATTAAATTGTTTGCTTTTGTGCCATGAATGAATTTTAGGTAAGTAACGACGATGTCCCACGTAACATATTTTATTATGTACTAGCTCAAATGAGACATCTTCATTACAAATAGAACATGCCTTATATCCTTTGGTACTCCATCCAGACAAATTGTCATATGCTGGGAAGTCATTGATTGTCCATATTAAAGCTACATGAAATTGAAAGTTTTGACCAACACAAACATCAAAAGTCTCAATGCCATTAGTCCATAAATCCTTCAATTCCTCTATTAGTGGTTGTAAATAAATGTATATCTTCTTTCTTGGAGATTTTAGGCCTGGTATGAGTAAAGACATGAGGAAAAATGATTCTTTCATACATTTCCATGGTGGCAAGTTATATGGAATTAATATTACTTATCACGTACTGTATGACGTACTTATATTTCCGAATGGATTGAATCCATCAGTAATCTTCCACTCCTTGGGTCTTCAGCAAACCAAGAAAATTATTTTTCAAAGTCTTTCCATGCTTCAGAATCTGTTGGATGTCTTAAAACACCTTCTATGTTCATTATTTTTTCTTTATGTCATCTTATATCACTAGTCGTATATTTTGATTGATATAATCTCTGTAATCTTGGTTTTAATGGAAAATGTCTCAAAATTTTGTGTGGAACCTTTTTTTCTTTTTTATCATCTAGTTTACATGAGATTCCTTACACTGTGGACAAAACTCTACTTGATCATTTTCTTTCCAAAATAATATGCAATCATTCTTACAAACATGTATGCATTCATAGCCTAAACCAAAAAGTCACGCAACATTTTTTTTGTACCATAATATGATTTTGGAATTTTAGCACCATCCAAAAGAACTTTTAGTAATGGCAATAACATGTCAAAAGACTTATTGCTCCAATAATTTAGTACCTTAATATGAATTAACTTAACCAAAAAAGTTAATGACGAAAATTTAGAACATCCCAGACATAATTTTTGGTTCACTTCATCAAACATCGAATGAAACTTATTACTTCTACTTTACGTATTTTCACTTGATTCAATCCCAATGGAGTTCTCTTTGGCATCGTTGATCATAGCCCACTGCGTTACCGCAAGTGTATGTGTCAAGTTGTAATATAAAATGGCCTAAGAGACTAAGTATCGTCCTTTGCGAATCAGATTTTCTAATTTTCTTAGTTATTAATTTATTCATTCAATTTTATTTAGGGAACCAATTTATCATGCAACAATTCTAAGCTATAGAATTGCACTAAAAGGAGATACACCAATGGTATAAAAATCAATAGAATGAAGGTTTTAGGGTGTTGGTATGACGAACAAAACAATTAAACAAACTAATTTGCTTATGGATACAATTTATTACCAAATTTTCTAAGTCTAAGGTTAATTAACTCGGGTTTTACCCTCTCGAGGTCTACCAACTCTCACAATTAATTTCTTATCAAATGTCTTGGTATAAGAATTTAAAAGCGGCATAAGAATAACCGATCATGGACCACACAAGTTCTCCTATCACTTTCATTCATAGAAAAATGTATGTCTAAACTCCTTGGTCTAAATTTACTACCCTCTCTTTCAAGCAAGATAATAAAAATAGCATACGAACACTCAATGGCTAGTTGAATGCAGTTATTAACGTGCTAGAATTTAGAAGAAAATAGTCAAGAATTTGCATTTCATAAGAAAAACTGATAAATTCAAGAAATCATAACAACCAACATCCTAAAACTAAGAGATTTAGCTACTGATATGCATTATATAAAGTCCAGAAAATCTCCTAAAATCATAATACAACAAATGTCTAAGAAAAGATAAGGAACTCTCGGAAGAATCCACGCCTTTCGGCCTTAGGCACACTTTTCGAGGTGAAAAACTCGATCCCCCCGCACTCCAAAAATCCCGCACTGCTTCAGAACAATAGCCCTTGTAGTTCTCTATTGAATTCCGTCGCAAATCGCACAAAAAACGACCTCCTCTTAACCTAGCGGTGAAAAGATCATTATATAGATTCTGTCGATAGAGTTGAGACGCTATGCTTCAATATTATAAAAATGCTACCGTTATTTTATGAAGAGGGAAGAAATTTTCGAAGTAGCGTTGAGACATTATGTTGTAGCGTCTCATCGCTACCCTGCCCCAGAAAATTCTGCACTTTGTTTTTGACATATTTCCTTTGTTCCTTAGCCGAATTTGCTCTTCTTAGGCTTTTTAGCCCGAACAACACTGAATCCGTATTTTGGCCTCTCAATGCTGGGTTCCTACAAAATACACGAATAAACGTATCAAAACATACAAGAAAGTTTGCAAAATTACTAAGAATTAGGTCCTAAAATAGCACTTTTTTAGTGCTATCAACCACTCCAAACTTAGAGTTTTGCTAGTCCCGAGCAAAAATAAAATTAGCTTGCCTACTTCACACTCATCCCTCAATGCATAATAACATATAATGAGCTCAATAAAGGAAATGTTCATGCATATTTTATCAGTAAGCAAGTCAAAAGTCAATTCTTATCCCCTCTTGCATGTGTGTGTGCAAGCCTATCTTATTCTAATCCTTACAAGCTTGGAGTGAATTTAGTAAAGTCTTTCCTAAACTACTCCTACTCTAGTACTAAATTGTTTTCAAGTAAAAATTCTAACTTAGGAAGCTTAAAATAATAACTTTATTTTTTTAATTTTAATTTTTTTTCATTAAAAAATGTCTAAAAGAGGAGCTAGTCAAGCGTACTACCTTCATTCTGGCTTACCCCTACTTCTTAGGCGCTGAGCATTCAACTACGAGCAGCACCTTTATTTTAGGACCATACTCACTTTCTTTTCTCTTTTTATTTTAATAGCATTCCCCATCGACTAAGGGGCGAAAGAAAGGAAGAGTAACCTCTTTAGACAAGCTTTATTTAATAAACAAAAGTTTAATCAATGACTCCTTTATTTCAAAATTTCACTATCTAATAATGTGACCATTTTGAATTAGCTTAAGTCTAACTCTATAATTACACTCTAAGCCTTTAGGACTACAAATAGGACAACTACGTGCTCGAAAGGGAAGAGATTCAAAGAAAAATTTCAAACATAGCTTACTTCGGAAGTACCCTACTAGTTTCCCTTATTTCTACTCACATTCACGTGACAACAAATCATGAGAAATCATAGTTCTTAGCATGCAAGTATTACTGTTCTACTCTTATAGCACGTAGTCAGGCAAACAATCAATCATTTCATCATTAAAATCGAAAAACAATTTGACTAAATTTTTAGCAAATCATCAATCATCATCACATAGTCACAATTTTCAGGAGATCAACATACAATCAGAATCTACCATAGCAGCACACAGTACTCAAGACACCCTCCACCCCAAACTTAAAAATATATATTGTCCTCAATGTATTAAAAAGAAGATAAAGCAAGAAAAGTAATTGATACTGGCCTGGAGTATGGAGCGGTCCACTATACGATAGACCTGTGGACTGAGTATGCCTGTGTTATGGCTCCTCCCAATAAGTGCTTGGTTTAGTGTCTCTAGCAAGACCGAACATTTAATGCTCATTATTTCATCATCATGTCCTAGATCCATTTTGCTTCCTTCTCACACTCATTCTTTATTCAGCACAATATATTTCGCAAAGTGTTTTCTTCTACTCTGCTTACAGTAGTAGGTATAACAATATGAGTAGAAGAATCAAGAGAAGCATATCTAAAATGCGAGGGTAAGGGTTTCAACTTTAAATCAGGAGGTTTAGGATTCAAACAGATTTTCTTATTATCAATAGGAAAATAGCAATTTTCAAAAGCAATATGATCAATAGCAGAAAAAGAAGAATGTACATTCTCATGAACAGATTTCTCTACATGGGATGCATGCATGTTTTCATTTAAAGCACTTAAACTACAACAACTGGGGTTCAGTATTCATTTCCCCATATCAGACACATCAGAAGTTTCAATATTAACATTTTCAGTAACACCATTCTCACAAATATCCAACTTAGCAAGTACTTACCTTAGAAGGGTCTTTAGGAGGTCGATAAATGTCAAAACTTACCTCCTCTTCATTTACCCTTAAGGTAAGGCTACCTTGTTGGACATTTATTAAGGCCCTTCCAGTGGCCAAGAACGGTCTTCTCAATATGATGAGCATCTCTGAGTCCTCTTCCCTGTCTAATACTATGAAATCTATAGGGAAGATGAATTTGTCAACTTTAACTAATACATCCTCTACTATACCTTTCGGAAATGTCACTGATCGATTAACCAACTGTAGATAGATGGTAGTTGGTTGTACTTGTCCCAAGTTCAACTTCTTGAAAATAGACAGAGGCATGAGATTAATAGATGCACCTAAATCACATAAAGCACGATTAATCTCTAAACTTCCAATAGTACATGGAATAATAAAACTCCTTGGATCTTTCAGTTTTTCAGGTAGCTTCTTTTGCAGTATGGCACTGCATTACTCTATCAGATCAACCCTCTCATACAACCCAAATTTCTTTTTGTTCGACAACACTTCCTTCATGAACTTGACATAATACGGTATTTGCTTCAGGGCATATGCAAAAGGAATGTTAATATGTAATCGTTTAAAAATGTCTAAGAATTTGATAAATTGAACATCCATGTCCTTTTTCATAAATTGTTGAGGATAAGGAAGTTTACTTAAATCAACAGAAAAAGAATTAGAGTACTTCCTTGAACTTGATGTCTGTACTTTTTCATTCTTCTCATCAATCTTTTCTTCAACTTTCTTCTCCGACTCCTTTTTCTCAGGCTCATGTTTTTTAGTCTCATTTAAGGTTCTACCACTTCTTAACATAATAACATTACAGTGCTCCCTAGGATTTACTTCAGTGGTACTAAGAAACTTACATTTTTGCAAGGTGCTCAGTCTAGTGGCAAGTTGTCCAACTTGGACCTCCCAAATTTTCATGGCCTTCTTCTGACTATCCATTCTATTCTTCAGGGTCGTTGTTCTATTCCTCGATTCTGTGATGAAGGTTCTCATCAAGTTCTCCATTGAAGATTTCTCAGCCTGCTGTTGAGGTGAGGAAGTAGAACTTGAAGGTGCCTGCAATACATTCTTAGTGTTAGCATAAGACAAATTTTCATGATTACGCATACCTGGATGATAATGGTTTGACAGTGGGTTCTGTTGGCCTCCATATCGATTCCCATAAGACCGATTGATGTAATTTGTTTATTCCATTTGTTGGTTCTCCCAAGATGGGTAAGAGTTGTATGCTGCCATTAATGCAATTGATTGGCTCTTACCTAGCATCACAAGATTATTCAAAGCATTTGTGAGTGTTGCCATTTGAGCTTTTATGAGCTTTTAGAGAACTCACCTCGTTTAACTCATAAATCCTTGCAGCTCTCGGAGTGGACCTTTCTGATGACCAGTTGTAACTGGTGACTGTCATGTCCTCCAACAAAGCTTGAGCCACCTGAGGTGTCTTCGAAAAGATTGACCTTCCTGCAACTGCATCCATAACTAACTTAGTAGTACTAGTTAAGCCATTATAGAAATGTTGCACCTGAAGCCAATCTGGATAGCCGCGCTATGGGCTTTTTCACAGCAGCTCTTTAAATCTTTCCCACGCCTCATAAAGTTGTTCGTCATCAGCTTGTCTAAAGTTATTGATCTCATTCCTGAACTTCTAGGTCTTAGCAGAGGAAAGACTTTGTTGAGGAAAGCTTGAGCTAGCTCGTCCCAATTCGTGATACTTTCAGCTGGTAAGGATTTCAGCCAATCCTTTGCTTTATCCTACAGAGAAAATGGAAAAAGACGTGAGCAAATGAAATCATTGGGTACCCCATTTATCTTTACTGTATCATAGATTTCAAGGAATGATCGAATATGTTTATGTGGGTCCTCCACAATTGAGCCTCTGAATGCAGAGTCCCTTGCCATTTGTATAAGGCCCACCTTAAGTTTGAAATTTGCAGCATTAATTGATGCATGCACGATTCCTGGCTGAGCATTAGGAACCTTATGTAGAAAATAATCACAAATTGCCTTCGGTTCACCTTCTTGCTTTGCCATCGGTTCTGGTGCTGCCCTTTATTCCTTAAGGTTTCTCCTCCAAGTACGTTCAATCTCTGGGTCAAATGGAACAAGATCAATACCTCGCGTAGGTTGCATATCCCACAAATAATACAAAAAGAGAAAAATAAATAAAAATAAAAATACACCTTAAATTAAGATTTATTCAAACTCTTTAATAATAAGAAAATGAAAAATATGTCGATTCTCCAGTAACAGTGCCACAAACTTGATCACAAGTTGTAATATAAAACAGCCTAAGAGACCAAGTATCGTCCTCTGGGAATCAAATTTTCTAACTTTCTTAGTTATTAATTTATTCGTTCAATTTTATTTAGGGAACCAATTTATCATGCAACAATTCTAAGCTATACAATTACACTAAAAGGAGATATGCTAATGGTGTAAAAATCAATAGAATGAAGGTTTTAGGGTGTTGGTATGGTGAACGAAACAATTAAACAAATTAATGCACTTATAGATACAATTGATTACCAAATTTTCTAAGTCTAAGGTTAATTAACTCGGGTTTTTCCCTCTCGAGGTCTACCGACTCTCACAATTAGTTTCCTATTCAATGTCTTGCAGTAAGAATTTAAAAGCGGTATAAAAATAACCTATCATGGACCATACAAGTTCTCCTATCATTCTCATGCATCGAAAAACGTATGTCTAAACTCCTTGGTCTAAATTTACTACCCTCTCTTTTAAGCAAGATAATAAAAACAGCATACGAACACTCAATGGAAAATTGAATACAGTTATTAATGTGCTAGAATTTAGGGGAAAAAAAAAGGTAAATAATTTGCATTCCATAAGAAAAACTAATAAATTCAAGAGTTTATAACAACCAACACCCTAAAACTAAGAGATTTAGCTACTAATATGCATCATAAAAAGTCCAGCAAATCTCTAAAATCAGAATACATCAAATGTCTAAGAAAAGATAAGGAACTCCCAGAAGAATCCACACCTTTCGACGTTAGGCACGCTTCCTGAGGTATAAAACTCGATCTCCAACACTCCGAAAATCCCCCACTTCTCCAGAACAATAGCCCTCGTAGTTCTCTATTGAATTTCGTCAAAAATCGTACCAAAAACGACCTTTTCTTAACCTAGCAGCGAAAATATCATTATATAGATTTTGTCGATAGCGTTGAGACGCTATGCCTCAATATTACAAAAATGTCACCGCTTTTTTTATGAAGAGGGAAGAAAATTTCAAAGTAGTGTTGATACACTATGTTGTAGCATCTCGACGCTACCCTGCCCCAGAAAATTCGGCACTTTGTTTTTGACATATTTCGTTCGTTCCTTAGACGAATTTACTCTTCTTAGGCTCATTTTTCAGCCCAAACAACACTGAATTCCGTATTTTGGCCTCTCAATGCTCGGTTCCTACAAAATACCTGAATAAATGTATCAAAACATTTAAGAAAGCTTACAAAATTACTGAGACTTAGGTCGTAAAATAACACTTTTTGAGTGCAATACCACTTATCAAATCGTTCAACACTTCAACCATTTCATTTTCCTTCTCTTGGTTCTCTTGATTCTCTTGGTTCTCTTGGTTCTGGATGGTATCCATTTTTTTTCAAATAAGGAGATAAATTTGGGGTTTCTCCATGAAATATCCATTTATTATAGGTTAAAGACATTCCATGAGTATATAAATCACCTTCAACGTCGCACAAATGTTCCATTTTTGTATTTTGACCATTTCTACATGGGCAACCTATAAACCCTCTCTCATCGACATGTTTCTTTGCCAAATTAACTAACGATCTAATTCCATCTGTATACTCTTTGCATAATCTACACCGAAGTTTTATCCAACTTTTATTCATATTTAGGTCAAAATAAAATGACAACTGATCAGAAACTTTGGTTAACACTAACTTAGACACAACTACTTAAATGTCATTCAAAACCATAATTA
>JAOANK020028712.1:0-20910 GCA_026257165.2 Telfairia occidentalis | reverse complement strand
AATAAATAAAATCAAGTTTGTTATCATCAAAATATTAATTAATTAATTAATTAATTTGAGATTAAGGGCCAAAAAGCCAACAAGTGTATCATGTAAGGATCAAATCCTTGGCTCCATACATAAGCATGTAGTTCTTTGTTCTCCCAAGATACTTGAGGATGGTTTTAACAGCTATCTAATGATCAAATCCTGGATTGGACTGATATCTACTGACTATCCCTACTGCATAACATATGTCAGGTCTAGTACATAACATAACATGCATTAGGTTGCCCACAACCGATGCATAAAGGATCTGTGTCATTTCCTTAACCTCTTGAGGAGTCTTAGAACACCGTTCCTTAGACAATACAATTCCATGTATGAAAGATAGTAAACCCCTCTTGGAATTGCGCATTGAATATCGATCAACCAACTTGTCAATATACGATGCCTGAGATAAGGCTAGCGTCTTGTTCTTACGATTCCTGATAATTTGAATCCCTAGAACATACTGTGTCTCTCCCAAATCTTTCATTTGGAATTGGGCCGCTAGCCACTGCTTTACCGAAGTTAGTAGACCTACATCATTCCCAATGAGTAGGATATCGTCCACATACAAGTCTAAGAATGCTATTGTATTGTTGATGATCTTCTTGTAGACACAAGGTTCATCAACATTCTAGTCAAAGCCATAAGACTTGATCGCATTATCAAATCTTAGGTTCCAAGATCGAGATGCCTGTTTCAATCCATAAATGGACCGATTCAGTTTGCAAACGATTTTTTCTCGACCTTGCTCTATGAATCCCTCTAGTTGGTCCATGTAAATGGTCTCCTCAAGACTACCATTTAGAAAAGCAGTCTTGACGTCCATTTGCCAAATTTTATATTCAAAATATGAGGCAATGGACATGAGTATACGCATAGATTTTATCATGGCAACAAGTGAGAAAGTTTCTTTATAGTCCACCCCCTCAACCTGGGTATAACCCTCTACCACCAATCTAGCCTTAAAGGTTTGCACCTTTCCATCTATACACCTTTTTCTCTTGTAGAGCCACTTGCAACCAATAGGCTTTATCCCATGAGGCTGCTCTATGAGATCCCAGACTGAGTTGAAGTACATCGACTCCATCTAGAGATCCATAGCTTTAACCCATTCATCTTGGTCTACATCTTCCATTGCCTTCTTATAAGAGGATGGATACTCAACGTTTCCATCTAATATGACGGTAAGGATTTTTGTTAAACCCATATAATGAGCAAGTTGGTTCGTAACTCTCCTACTATGTCGAGGCATGTTCATCTCTTAAGGTGGATATACCTGACTAGATGAACCAACACCAACAACTCTTGTTGATGTTCTTGTCTCTTCAACGACTCTTGTTAAAAATTCATTAGTTTCTCTGGAAAGTTCGTTTAATACTATCTTACTACGCTGTTTATACTCCTTGATATGGTTCTCTTCCAAAAATGTTGCATTTGTCAATACAAATACTTTATTTTCATTGAGATCATAGAAGTGACCACCTCTCGTTTCCTTAGAGTAGCCTGCAAATAGGCATACCTTTGAACGAGGTTCCAATTTCTTAGGATTTTCCTCAAGCACGTGTGCTGGGCAACCCCAGATCCTGAAGTGTCGTAAACTACCTTTATGACCTCTTCAAAATTCCCAAAGTGTTTCTAAAATACTTTTGGACAAAATATTGTTTAAGATATAAACTACAGTCTATTATACTGCATAACTCCAAAACGAGTCAGATAATTGAGCATAACTCATCATAGACCGAACCATGTCCAACAGGGTTCTATTCTTCTTTCTAATACATCATTCTACTGAGGTGTACCAGGTGTTGAGAGTTGGGATGTTATTTCATGTGCTATCATATAGTCCTGGAATCTCAAGTCTATATACTCTCCACCTCGATCAGATCAAAGTGTTTTTATCTTCTATCTAATAAGTTTTCAGATTCAGCCTTGTACTCCTTGAACTTTTCAAGGGCTTCAAACTTATGTTGCATTAGATGAAGATACTCATATCTTGAATAATCATCTATAAAAGAGGTCAAATATTCATACCCTCCTCGAGCTTTTACATTCATTGGATCACAAAGGTTTGAATGTACCAACTCTAAGGGCTCTTTGGCTCTATGACCTTTCCTAGTAAAAGGCATTTTAATCATTTTGCCTTCAAGACATGACTCACATACTGGTAAAGAGTTTTCTTCTAACTCACTTAGAAGCCTATTTTTAACCAATCTCTCAATCCTATTGAGATTAATGTGACCTAATCTTAGATGCCAAAGGTGGACATTTTCTTTATGACAAATCTTTTGTCCTTTATTTTGAATTACTTCAGTTCTTAACATTTTAGTATTAAGAATTGCTTTTGATGCTAACTGCCTTAGGGCATACAAGTTGCTTTTTGAATTTGCTAAACAAATATGAACACCATTCTTGTAAATAAACACTTTATTTAAAAAAAAGTTATTGAATAAGATTGTTCAATCAAGCACTTTACAAAAATTAAGTTCCTTTTCAAACCAGGAACTACATAAACATTTTCTAATAAAATGAACGATTTCTATGGAAGCAACTTCAAGCCTCCCACTGCAACCGTTGAGACGATCTGCCCTGTACCAACCCGCATGGTCATCTCGCTAGTCTTGAGCTGTTGCCAGGAACTAATTCCCTGAAAAAAAGAGTAAACATGATTAGTGGCCCCTGAATCAATTATTCAGGCAGAATCATCATTCTCCACTAAACAAGTTTCTAACACAAGTAAATCGTATTTACCTTATTTGGCCTTCTTTTTCTCCACCAAATACTTAGGACAATTCCGTTTACAATGTCCCTTTTGCTTGCAATGGAAACAATTTCGTTTTGCAACCTTGGCCTTCTTGGCCAGTGGTGGAGCTGCAACAAGGTTGACCTTTTTCTAACCCTTTGACCTCCCTTCTTCTTCATCCACTTATCGAGGCCTGAAGAAGATGGTATAGATTTAGTCCCAGAGGTCGAACCTCTGTGGAACTTCCTGAAGGAAGAAGTAACATTTGCCTCTCCCTTCCTTTATGCCTCTTGACTTTCATCAGGGACTCAAAACTTTGTAGCTCATTAAGGAGGGAGGTCATAGTGTAGTTCAGCTTGTTCATAATAGCGTTACTACGAAACTGCAAGAAACTACCCGACAGAGAGATCAGAATAATACTAACCAGACTGTTCTCGTCGATGACCGCCCCTTTCATCTCTACCACGTTAAAGTGGACCATCATGTTAAGATCATGTTCGAGAACAGATGATCCCTTTTGCATACGGGCATTGAAGAGGTGTTGCAGGGCCTCATGCTTGATTTGCGAGGACGATTGTCTAAAGATATCCTGCACGAAATCCATGATCTCTCGAGCAGAGACCATGGATTCATGTTTCTTAGCCAAAATATCAATCATGCTGGCTAAGATGTAGGCCTTGGCCTTCTCATTGCCTTGACCCACTTCTCATATGCATTCCGAACATTTTGAGCTGCATTAGCATGGACTAGAGGACACTCCTCCATCAAAACAACAAGCAGGTCATCAATGATTAGCATAGTATTTAAGTTATTTTTCCAGCTTGTATAGTTCTGGCCAATGAGTTTATCAGCACTTAGAACGTTAATTAATATGCTTGACATTTTGTTTGCTGAAATATGCAAATTATTTATATTAGTTCAATGTAAAACTCATTAAATCCAATCAGATTTTAGAAAAATTCTTTATATATACCCTACATATTATTTAATTTTGCAATGATGCTTCAATGGATCGAAATGAAGCCATCTAAGGGAGGTCAGTCATCCCTCTATTGAATTAAGACATTCTCAACTATTTATCACACTAGGATAACTTTTACCCCTATGACAATTAGTCACCATTGTTTTAGAACGCTTAACAATTTCTTGTAAGTGTGACTATTCATTTTAGACCCTAGAGTTCTATCCCAATTAGCGAACCTAAAGGAAAAAAATTGATTGGGGCAAAAACTAAAGTGATCCTATCCATTTTTGGAGTTTGAGTTTGATTTCATGCAAACACCTTCATAAGGGGGACACAAGCAAACGGTGCCACAAGGCCGAGCATGAAACCAAACCTCAAACTAATGGAGGAGACCACAAGATGTGTTGATAAACGTTCTTCTCCCACTTACTATAAACATTCTCTCCATTCACCTTGTTATTGACCTATGCAAACACCTTCCTAAGGGAGACACAAGCAGATCAGTGCCACGAGGCCGAGCATAAATCTCACAGTGTGAACTTTTAGGGAGATACATGTGAGAAAATTGATATATTAAATATGTCTTTTGCTCCTACTGAATATTTTACCTAGGGTTCATTACTTAGGTAAAATTCCGGCTGACAATTTTATTTGAGTTATTATTAAAATTAGCCCAATGTCACTCTTATATTGGATAGTTTTAACAATATATGATTCAACTCATTAAACTCTTTAACAAATTGAATTATTTATTGCATGCTTAAAAAATAATTTGTCCAATTCACCTTCCAGGTCGGTTTCACGGTTCTATTTTTTGTCAGCTTAAATACCTCATTCCTAGAAAAAACCTTCCTTAGACAAAGGTCCTTTATGGACAATTTATTTTATAAATTTAATCTTTTATTAAGCCAATTAATCCTATTTTAAAGGTTATTAAAAGATTAACTCTATTTCTAATCACATTAGAAATTTGTCCACATAAGTCTATCTCAATTAATTTTAAACTAAAAAAAATTTAGACCTATGTTTGCATGCAATTCTTTATTATAGGTTTTAATTCTAATTCATTAATAAAATAACTATTATAAAACTATGAATGAATGAAACCTATAACAGACATCTAGCGCGACATTTAATTAAATATAACATTTATATTCTAAGTAATGCCATGCTCAATACATTTCATTTTCATTCAGCATACTTTATAATGCATGAGCATGCTTAACATTCATACATCCATATAATATAACTTTTATATTAAAAATGATGGATGAATTATGTTCATCCTATGGTGGGATTTTTAAAATAAACTATATGACATACAATATGCAACATATATTTTAATTTAAAATATATATCACATGTATAAATAAATTAAATAGCTAATTGGACTGTATTTTGGCATCCCAAAATTAATTATATTAATATAACTAATTTATATTAACAAAATTAATTAAAATAAGTAATTAAATAAAAAAATAAACAAAAACTGTCGCATGATCCAAGATCCCACGTTCAGTTTGCACATCGTCGCGACGCTTGACCCCTTCAGTGCAGCGTCTCGACCCCACGCAGTAGTGTCTCGTCCCCAGGCAACATAGTCTCAACACAAAACCTTCTTTGTCATAGCGTCTCGACCTTAGGCGGCAACGTTTTGATGCCAGACCTCTTCTTTTTTGTAGCATCTCGACGCTACGCAGCAGCGTCTCGACGCTGGGCCTTCTATACCATAGCGTTGAGGATGGTGTCGTGCCACCATGCTCAATGCTGCAGTGCAGTGTGCTTTCCTCTGCTATGTTTTTCTTCAATCTTGCTGTAATTCTTCAGCAACTCTTGCCAAACTTCAAGATCCAGACTTACAAACTCGATAGCATAAATTAATATGCCCAAAAAAATGTAGGGGCCCCTTACATTTTGATCATATCAAAAGTAAAAACTAAGGCGCCAAACTACGAAACATCCAATAACAAACCAAACATTCATAATGTTAGAATAAAAAACCCACATTTTCTTTGATTTTCAACTAGATTAGAAAATTAAAATCACAATCTGGCTTTGATACCAACTGAATGGATTGAATCCCCAGCGGAAGCGATTGAACACTGCGTGATTTTAATTTAATGCAATTCGAGTTTCAAGAAAAATAGAGAACCAAAACTACAGGATAAACATATAAATTAGCATGTAGTTTGATGAAGAGAATTAAAGGGAAGAATTTTTTTTTTACTTACCCTTGAAGTAAACTCTTCTTCATGTAATTCCCAACTAATCACGAAGTTTCAAAACACAGCACGATCACACCAATGGACTCCACCAAAAAAAATCACCCGTTATACTCTAGGATCTTAAGTCCTAGAAGCGTGGTCTCCAGTAATTTGGTAGGGAAAATATGTCTTTTTGAAAAGGAGAGTTTAGTAGAGAGAATATGTAGAGTGATCTATATCTTTCTTCAGCAACCCAGTTTATCTCTTCTGCTGTTCATATATAGGAGAGTGAGAGAATGAAGGAAGTGGGTTAAGCAAAGTCACTCCCCACTCCCCACTCCCAACGTGAGTTATAACTCCCCATGGGAGTTATCATTTAATTTTGTAAAAAAATAGATAATAAACAATATATATATATTAAGTCTTATTTAATATATATGGATAATTAATTAACATTTAATTAATTAAAAAAATATTATTTAAATCATATTCAAATAATATCTCTCACATGACCTATAGTTTTAATATGAATCTCATTCACATTAAAAACTTATTATATAAATCTCATTTATATAGTAAATATTTCAATCCTATTCGAATATTATTCTCCCACATAATATAAAGTTTAATTATGCATCGTATACATAATTAACTTTATATTATAATGCATTAACATACATTACATAATTGTATCTCATACAATTAATTGTCTTAGATTAATTTGAACACTTTAAATTAAACCAAAATTGTTGACCGTCATCTTATCCTATATGAGCTAGCAGGTGGCCTAATGGACATATCAGTTTGAAGCTCCAATGATACAAGATTAATTAATTAAACTATTTAATTAAATTAATCAACACGCATTAACTGCAGACATTCCACTAAAGACCGACAACTGCTATCTTCTTACTGTAGATATATTTCTCTGTTCATGGATACAATCAGTAAACAGTAAGTCGACCATTCACAATTGCTCGTAATCATAGTTGAGTCAAATGACCGTTTTACCCCTATGTTACCTTTAACTTCTTAACCTCCACTGATACCTCTAATGAACAATATAGTAATAGTGCAACTTTGAGCTAGACCCCTCTCTGGCCAGGGTGAGGGTGAGGCGCCTCATTGTTCAAGCTCTGGTTTTAGTTCTTAAGGGAGCAATTCTAAATGTGTGAATTCCAATTTTGTACAATTGAGTTCTCAGCTCCCTGCTCAAACAAATACCAAAATGGTAGGCTTATTGAGTCAGCGAATCTGTCCACTCTCACCCATATCTAATCAAAGAATTGCCTTCACACGCAGAAGTTCACAACTAACTCAGGATTAAGGTCGAGTCACCCACGATCATCCTAGTGAAACGTAAGTCTCTTTCAGCAATGGTGTTATAGTGAGAGACAAATCATTTCGTGGTCTGGTCTTATATGTGTCTTACATGTATAGGATACCCCCACTCACATGTCTCTACATGAACGCTTAGGATCGAAACGTTTGTGACACTTTACAACATCTTGTAACAATCACAAAGCAGGTCGTATTCATAGTGTCACAAGGATATGGCACCCAACCTTATCCGTATACTACATATCATTTAGGTTATTTCTTAAACAGGATCCACCTGTATGTCTCCACATACATGTTAAAGTTTTCATAAAATAACCTTGGATCTTAGTTTATTGGATTGGGTTTATGCACACTAAATGTCGAATACAATAACTTTTATTTCATTAAATAAATAATTTGAGTAAAAACTACAAGACCACAAGATTTAGGGCATCAACCCCAAGATAAGTGAGTATATTCACCACCCATCATTCACTCTACTAATCTCATGGTCATAAAGAAGTTGGAAAGAGACCAGAAAAGAAGAACTGAAAGGGGAATCACAAATGATCAACGTTTTGAGAATCTTAGAGACTTTATGAATCTTATGTGTTATATTTTAAGCCTTTAATCTACTGTTTGTAGTAGTAAGAGAAACTAGAAAGATAATTATGAGTACATAGTAATGATGGAATTTATGTATACAAGTAAGTTAAGTAAATAAAAGATTTAAAAATAAATGAAAGGCCAATTGGTAAAGTCTCTCCACTGTAATATAGATGGATGAAAGATGATTACTGTAGCTAGGATGGAGGAGCGATCACGAATTGCATTTTGACATCCCCCTCAAATGAAGCATAGGTGGTGAATGAAGTTGGAGTTTGTTATGAAGATAGACAAATATGGTCTATATGGCAAAGGTTTGGTGAAACAATTGATCGTTTGCTGAGAAGAGGGAACATGTCTTATGCCAATCTTGTGATGGATAACTCGATCACGGATGAAATGTGCGTCAGCACGAGCATGGAAGATTGTATGGAAGCGAGTGTAGTGGCACTAATGCTATCACACCATGTTTGAAGTTGATTGAAGAGGGACACAAAGTTCTTTAAGAAGAGATTTAAGTCATTGAATTTCGCAGGCAACATGAGAGAGAGTGACACATTCTGATTTAGTGTAGGAATAGGCAACAAAAGCATGTTTTTTGGATTACCAAGATATGAGAGTGGAGCCTAAATAGACGCAATAACTAGTGATGGATTTTTGATCATTTGAGCAAGATGGCAGTGGACATCACAGTATCCGGTTAAGGTGTAATAAGGGGCAACTTGAATGAAGAGAATGAGGAAGGCAATGTCTTAGAGGTAACACAAAACTCTTTTAAAGGCTTGCCAATGAGATGTGGAATGAGCCTGGTTGAACTGATTGAGTTTGTTTACAGCAAAAGCAATGTCTGGTTATGTGTGAAGAAGAAATTGTAAAGATTCTAGAGTGCTTCGATAAAGAGTAGGATGCAGTAGAAGTTTCCCCTCTATGAGAGACAAGGACTGGATCTGGTGGAAGTTTCGCATTTAGAAGAGACAAGGACTTGCAAATGTCCATTGATGATATGGCAGGTTTAAGGTTTTGAAATTGTAGACGAATAATGAGGTCTTGAAGATATCTAGTCTGAGTTAGAGTGATACTAGATGTAGCGCAATGGACTTACATGCCCAAAAAGTAGTGAAGGGGCTCAAATCTTTGTTAGCAAAGACTGGTTGAAGGTTGTGAATAATGTTTGGAGGAGACGTAGAGATGATCCAGTGAATATAATGTTGTCAATGTAAATGAATAGAAATAAAACTTCTTCATTTTTATGGAGGATGAACAGAGTCAAATCGAACTAAGATTGAGTAAAACCCCAATTCAGTAAAGTTGTTTGTAGGCAATCATACGAAACTTAAGGGGTTGCTTGAGCCTATAAAGAGCTTTGTTCAATTTACAAACATGGTGAGGATGGTTTGGTTCAATATATCCTTTAAGTTGGTGAATATAAACCTCTTTGGTCAGTGTTGCATGGAGAAAGACATTGTTTACATCTAATTGTTGAATGAGCGAATTATGTGTGATGACGAGTATAAGGATCACTCGTATGGAAGATGGTTTGAGACGGGGTTGTAGGTTTCTCCAAAATCAATGTCAGCTATTTGTAGGTATTCTTTGGCAACAAGACGAGCTTTCTAACGTTGAACATTTTCATTAACTCACGTTTGAGTTTGTAGACCTATTTGGTGACTACAATAGATTATCGTTTGGTGGTGGCTCTAAGGTCCAAGTTTGATTATGATTTAAAGCCTAAAAGTCAATATTCATGGTATTTTTTTAGGCGTTGGATTGGATAGCCTCACAGAAACAAGTGGGCTCAGTTTGAACCCAACCAGTGGATGTTTATGTGATGGTGATGGGGCCAAAAAACTGTTTGTGTTTGGTAATGCCGGACTTGGCCCGAGTGGTCATGAAATGAGAATTTATTGGTGGTGGATTGGGTGGGTCGAGGAGAAAAGAGATTGGTGTGGCATTTTGGTTTGGACTAATAGTGGCAAGATGACGTGATAAGCACAAAGAAATAGGCTAGGATGTGAAGTAAGTGGGGGTGGTATGAGTAGAGGCTGCATGAAGACCACACGTTAGAGTACGCGTGATGGACAAGGGTGAAGAGAAGTTTAGGATTTTAGATAGTACAGTAGCAATAGTTTGAGAGTGTGGTGTTTCATGAGCTAAAAGAGAAAAGTCGTTTGAGGGGATTGGAAGCCATGAAAGTATGGTTAATTTGGTTGAAGTCAATACGATCTTTGCTAATTACAAATGCAAACATTTATGAGTATGGGAAGTCTTCCTCATTGAATGCCATGTGACACGAGGTAAACACTGTGACCTATTTAGTTAGGTAGCGATAACCTTTGTGCATATCAATGTGCCTTATGAAAATACATTTGGTTGTATGAAAGTCAAATTTTTATTTCCTATAAGGTTTGAGGCAGGGGAACATGCCAAACTAAAGGTTATTAGAAAATGATAGTTGGGATATCTTTTTGTGAGAACAAAATAGGGACTCTAATTTTGAACAAGTGGAGAGGACATTAGGTTAATTAGGTAAATGGCAGTGTGAAAAGATTGCCACCAAAAGTTAAAAGAGATTTTTACCTGAGCTAATAGGGATAGTCTTGTTTCAACTATGGGTTGATGCTTTTGTTCAATTCATCCATTTTATGGGGAAGTGTGAGGGCAGGCGAGTTGGATTTAAATACCACTTTCATTAGCTAGATGAAAATATGTTTAAATTTTGTTCTTTCATCTAATCTAAAAGTCTTTATTTCGGTGCTAAATCGATTCTCCACTTTGAGTTTGAAAAATTTGAACATTACTTCAGCATCACTCTTTAGGTGTGAAGGGAAAATCCATGTGAATCTACTATGGTCATCTGCAAAACTAATGTAATATTTATGTCCACTTGTTGATTGTATGTGGGCGGGTCCCCATAAATAAATGTGTATTAAGTCCAGTCGTTTAGAAGCTTTAGAGTTGGAATTGAGAGGGTAGATTATGGATTTTTTCATATTTACAAGTGAAACTCTCCAAAAAAGAGTTATTTGGAGTCTTTTAGGCTAGATTTCATCTCATTCTTGGAAAAAAATTGCCTTTGGTTTATGAAATAACTGCTTGATTTACCTTTGTTTTGCATATAGAATTTTTCAGAACTTTCATATTGTTGCATCAATTTATTTATGATATCATTAGAATAGAATTGAGGGGACTTGCACTTAATTACTACCAATTCTCAGAATTTTGTTGAGCAGATAACTGATTGAGCATTATTTTAGCAGAATGATTGAGAGAGCAATTCTGGAGAAAAATGGACAGATAAAATCTATGCGAAGATAACAAAAATTTGAAATATGGAAACAAATCTATCTTTCGTAGAATTAATCAACTGTTAGATGTAAGTCATGTGGACGATTTGACCTAATAAGTTTCTTAATTACAAAGGAGAATAATAAAGAGAAGAAGTGGCCATCAAAGGGAGATTCTTCATTTTTAAAATTGAATTAGTCAAAGTCTTCTAGAGTTGGAGTATTACCGTAGTTGTTCTTTGTATTCACATAGAATAGAGTTTGAAGAGGACAGAAACTCCATTGACGGCTGAAGTATACAAAACAATTCTTGCAACAGTTTCCTTGAAGCAACTAATTTCTACAGCCCTTTAGTTTATTCTTTCATTATGAACTCCTTTAATGTTTTCGTTTATGTGTTTATTATAGCATGAACTAATCACCTTGGGTGAGGATTACAGGAGATGTTATTGAACTGATTTAGTTTCAAAGTAAAAGCTTGTTGGATTGAATTGTTTTATAAGTGTTATTATTGTTTAATGTTTATGTCTGCATGGCCAACACGCATAATAGCTACTCTATGTTTTGGGAGAAAATATGAGAAGTAGATTCCTTTTAAAACATATTAGCCTCTAGATTAGGTTAGCTTCTAGCTAAGTAAGGAGGTTAGGTATAATCACTCACCTAATGCACAAAAACAATAACTTTAATTCATATAGGTTAACTAATATTAACTTAAGATAACTAGGAGATTTGAGAGGATTGCGAGACTATTATCGTGTGATTCGATCTTGTAATTCTTTTACAACATTCTATGTTAGAAAAATTAACATGTTACCTTAATTTGAACTCATTCATTCTTATCATTACAACTGCAAAGCATTACTTTTGTTCTATCATTTAGTTTAATCCAACATTAGTTATAAAAAACCATCAAACCTTTATTTTTGTACCTTTGAATTCATTAAGAGATTAAGTACAAATAGGTCAAATCTACAACTAATTCTTGTGGAGATGATATAAATACTTATCACTTGCTGCAAACTGTGTACACTTGCACATAGCTTGGTGTGATTTTATCATTCACCTACACACATGCAACAACAAGCCTCATGAAAAGTGACTTTATCATTTCCTTTAGTAGAAGCATTACATAGTCTCACAATCTTATTCAAAACATGAGAAGAAGGATGACCCAAATATTGGTGTCATTCATCCTTCGTAGAAGAAAAAAATTCAAGTGACTAGTAAGAGTAGTTTGAATTCTTCAAAAAGATGTGAGCTCATTCTTCAGGATAGTAGTTGCTACCAAATATGCTCTTTAACATGCTTCTTTCTTTTGAACTACTTGTTTTGAGGTTGGTAACTTGACTTCAAGGTTGTAGAGGCCATTGTTAAGCCTCCTTTCAGCTATTAATTCCTTTGAAGCCTTATCCTTAATCACAAAAAGTAAATCATGAAACTCTACAAACACTTGGTTGTCTTCGTTTAAATTTAAGATGCTAATGAGATTCTTTGTTATGTAAGGTACACATAATATTATTCAGACATAAGAGTGTGACTTTTAATGTGTAGAATAGATAATCTAATGTGTGAAACATAGAGTTTATTTATATTCCCCATTACTATTCTTTTCTTACCAAATTATTCGGCTGAGAGGGAGACATTTCCAAGACTAGCAATTACATGGTTGCTTGCTCCACTATAAAGGTACCATGAATGATCTTGTAGGCTTTCAGATATGCCCATAAGTGCAATGTAGTTGTTTCCTTTTGATTCTTGCTTTGTACTTTCAGAAAGTGAGCCTTCTTCTACATTTGTCTTATCATCTTTATCATAGCAACAGGAGCATATTGTGGCTGTATTTCAATCTTTGCCACAAATTTGGCAAGTGGGACGTGTATTTTCATATGGATGATAACGCTTCCTACCACGTCCTTTTCCTCCTCTAGTGTTAGTATTTCTTCCTTGAGTGTTGTAGGGTGATGGTTGGTTGTTCTACTTAGAGAGATCTAGATTAGTGAAATTAATTTAGCCTTGAGTAGGAGATATTATACCTTTCAAGGTTTGAAGCCTTCCATGTCGTTGTTGAAAGATAAGAGCTCAAATTGTATTTCTCTCCAAGTCATATTTTAATTTCTTAAAACACAAACAATGGTTGTATATTCATCATATAATCTAACCACAACATGGGAGATGAAACTCCTCATGTTCATTGGATACCCAACCAAGTGTAGGTTGTCGAAGTATTTCTTCATTGTGCATATATACTTGTATATTTTCATAGGTCCTTTACAAGCTTGCTGCAACATTAGCCTGTTATACTCTTCTTGTGACCTTAATTAGACTCCGTAATGCTCCTAAACTGAGTCCCACAACCTTTTAGCATCATCATGGCCCATGACTTGGGCAACAATTTCAGGTGTCATTGAGTTGTATAACCAACCAACCAATAGTTGGTCTGCACCAAGCCATATAAAATTCCTACTTTGGGAGAAGTAACCCTATGAGCTCTTCATCGGATGGGGGTAAAATTATTGACATTTTAGGAGTTGATGTCTTACTCACGGGATGCCCATCCACTTATAGCTCTTTAGGTTGGGTAAAACTATATTTTGCCACAAAAAGAAGTTTCCTCTATCTAATTTAATTGAGGTTACCTGATTTAACAGGTTGGTGAAGGAAGGATTTTTCATGCAAAATGTTCCTGACTTTGCTTGAATGTTTGTGTTTTCAGCAGGTGTAGCCTGGAAGACAAAAGAGGTACTTATTATCTTCTCTTCTGCAGAGCTTGTAACATTAATACCAGAGGTTGTTTCAACTAGAGTCTTCAATATGTGTTTGGAGGCATCTACCATTGGTGCTCTATATTGTAGATGAATGAAAGAGGATTACTATAGCTAGCTTGAAGAAGGGATCACGTTTTGTGTCCTCACAAGGACAATTAAAGATAAAGAAGTCATCTGCTCAAATCTACAATAAGGAACAACTTAAGGATAAGTGAGTTTCTGCAATAAGATAGGAGACTATAATAAAGATTGCCTGAAATATCAAGCATGGTTCAAAAGTAAATGTAAGTCTAATGCTTTAGTATGTTTCGAATCAAATTTAACTAAAGTTTCTTACGTAAACTTGGTGAATTGATTTTGGTTGTATCATTCATTTTTCAAATACAATGCAAAGATTCCTTACGACCCGTACCACGAAATCCTTTTAACCATGCATCATAATATTGGTACCAAACGTAGTTATTTGGTGAATCGTCAACTTAGTTGTGGCATGCACGTTTGGGTCATGTAACCTAAGAAAGAATTGAAAGATTAATAAATAACGAAATCCTTCTAAACTTGAATTTTACTGATTTTGGAATTTGTATGGATTGTATTAAGAGAAAATAAACAAAATACAGAGTTAAGAAAGTAGCCACAAGAAGCTCATATCTCCTTGAAATTATACACACATATTTGTGCACCTTTTGATGTTCCAACTAGTGGTGGAGATAAGTATTTCATTATCTTTATTGTTGATTTTTTCACGTTATGGATATATCTATTTATTGCATGAAAAGTCTCAAGTGATAGATATTCTATAGATATTTGTCAATAAATTTGAAAGATAATTAGACAGAAAGGTAAAAATTGTAAGATCTAATAGAGGTGGTGAATATTATGAAAAATATGATGAAAAGGGATAGTGCCCTAGTCCATTTGCTAAATTCTTAGAAAGGCGTGACATATGTACTTAATACAGAATCCTAGGAACACTGCAACAAAATGTTGTAGTAGAAAGGCGAAATTGTACTTTAATGAACATGGTTAGATGTATATAAATTAATTCATCTTTACCCATATCATTGTAAAGTATGCTTTAAGAATTGCTCAATACTTATTAAACAGGGATCCTAGTAAGTCATTTTCAAAGACATCTTTTGAATTTTGGACAACAAGAAAACTGGACACCTACATGTTTGGGGTTGCCAAACAGAAGTAAGAATTTATAATCCACAAAAAAAAAAAAAATTGGATTCAAGAAAAACCAATGGTTTTTGTGGGTTATCTAAAAAAAATCTAAAGCGTATAAGTTTTATTGTTCTAACCATAGTACGAGAATAGTTGAAACTGAAAATGCTAGGTTTATTAAGAATTATGAAGTTAGTGGGAGTTTGGAACCACGTAAAGTGAAATTCTAGAAGTTATGATATGAATTCATTCATGTATAACTTCTTCTCAAGTTTTTTTTATTGTAGTTGTTGACCCTGTTAATAATTGACATGAAGAACAAATTAACGATCAAATACTATAAAATGATATTGTTATGAATGAACATGCAGTAGAGGAACCACATGACATAGAGTTAAGAAGATTTGTTATGCAAAGAAGATCAACTATTTCTAATGATTATGCAGTTTATTTGCACGAGTTAGAATTCGACGTAGGTATTTTAATGATCTAGTTTCATTTTTACAAGTCATTGAAAGTGATAGTTCTGCTAAATAGTTAGAAGCCATAAAAGAAGAGTTAAAATCAATGGATGCAATGAGATTTGAGACCTTGTAGAATTTCCTAAAAGAAACAAAAGTGGCTGTTGTAAATGGGGCTTTAAGACCAAACGTGACTCAAATAACAATATTGAATGACACAATGCCCGACTCATTGCCAAAGAATTTACTCATAAAGATGGTATTGACTATAAGGAGTCTTTTTCCTCTGTCTCTAAAAAAGACTCATTAAGAATTATCATGGCATTAGTAGCTCATTATGATGTGGGGTTTCATCAAATAGATGTGAAAACTGCTTTTCCGAAAGAAAATCTAGATGAAGAAGTATTCAGAAATCAACCTGAAGATTTTGTGGTTGAAGAAAAGGAATATATGGTATGTAAGCTAAATTGATCAATATACAGACTTAAACAAGCTTTCCAACAATGGTATCTTAAGTTTAATGATACCCTAATTTCTTTTGGGTTTAAAGAAAGTGTTTATCTAAAGATCAGTGGGAGTCAGTTTATATTTCTTGATCTGTATGTTGACGACATCTTGCTGGCTACTAATGACTTTGGTTATTAAGTCAAACCAAAGAATTTCTCTCTAAGAAATTGAAATGAAAGATATGGGTGAAGTATCCGATGTGATTGGAATAGAAATATTCCATGAGAGATGACATGGATTGTTAGGACTGTCTCAGAAAGCACATATTATGAAAGTTCTAGAGATATTTAAGATGGATAATGCTCTTCAAGTGTTGCCCAATTCAAAAGTAAGATAAATTTAGTCTCATGCAACGTCCAAAGACTAAATTAGAACATATCAAATGAAAATCATTCCTTGTGGATCTAGTGTTGGAAGCCTAATGTTTGCACAAACTTGTACCAAACTAGACATCCATTTACATTGTCAGAATGTTGGGCAGGTATCAAAGTAATCAAGGAATGGATCATTGAAAAATTACAACGAAAAGTGTGTTATTGTATCTTCAAAGAACGAAAGATTATATGTTTGAAGAAGATTTGATCATCTTGTGGTGATTGGATATTTAGAATTAAGATTACGTTGAATGTGTGAATACATGAAATTCACAATTGACTATTTGTTCCTATTAACGAAAGAGGCAATTTCATGGAAAATTGTGTGAAGCAGTCTATCATCATTTTGTCCACTGTGAAAGCTAAGTTTTTAGCATGCTTTGAGGCTACAATTTATGATTTATAGCTGTAAAACTTTATTTTAGGTTTGGGATTATCGATAATAATGCCAAGTTGCTAAGAAAAACATTAGTGGATACCATTATTGATATTATGATTATGTATTTGATACACTAAGCTCATTTATTTATTATTTTTGATTTTCTTTTATGACTCTTGTTTTGTATGATTTGTATATGTAAATGAATTATGTAAATAAAGCGTGATCTTGTCTTTGACAAGAACTTATTGTTGGACCATTAATGAATACTTTTATTATGGATTATGTTAGGTAAAAAACTAGTTTCGTGATACATGGATGAAATTTTCTCGATTAAATGATGTATGATTGTCGTGACCATTATTAGTTTCTTTACTCAAAATTGATATTATGATATAAAAATGAATTTATCTTCTGCGATGCGCATTTTGTTTATTAATCAAATTTGACAAATAATGTCACGTGGGTTAAGTGAGAGTATGTTAGATTTTAAAATCTATTATTATTATTAATGTGGCCCATGTATATTTATTCTAATAAAGTTGTAGGTTTCTGTAAGTTATTGGGTCAATTGATTAAAAAATAATTTTCATAATTAACACCCTGTAGGTGTATATAGAAAGATAAAACCCTAGAGATTGATCTTCTCTCTACTTAGTCAAGTAGTATTTTCTCATCATCATCAAGAAAAGCTAATAAAGTTCAAATGAAGGTCGAGGAATTAATTCCTTAGAGTTTGATCTTCTCTCTACAAATAATGCTTTTAATGTTGGTAAAAAACATGTGCACACTTTTAATGATGAAAAAAAAAGGCGCTAAAAGAGCGCAATTATGTGATTTCAACTTTTAACGTCAGGCAATGCCCAACATGATAAGTCACATTTTTTTTTTAAAGAAATATCACTATTAATATCGGGCAATGCTTGACATTAAAGGTGAGATTTTGGGCAGTAAAACGAGCGCCCATTTTTCTCAAATTTAACATTTAATGTCGGGGATTGCCTGTCATTAAACACGTCCAACATTAAAAGTTCTTTAAAAAAAGCCTCTTTTTCCTTCCCATTTGAATTTCTCTCTCTCCTACGCAGAAACTACTATTGTAAAGAAACCCTCCCCTCTCTAGCCTCTTTTCGTCGCCCCTCGCTACAGTGACATCGTCGTTCCGGTGAGATCTATTGATGATGGCTACACCCATTCCTCCTTCACCTGTTGCATGCCACTGTTTGTTCCTCCTCCACGGGTAAAAAACCAAATCTTCATTTTGTTCTTAAGGTTGCCATCAACAACACACGATGGTCTCCTCCACCGCCATCGCATGCCACTGTGGTCTCTTCCACCGTTGGGAACAACTCAACTCTCCTCCCCTTTGTCAATAGATTTACTCCTCCCCAAATATTTTGGATCTATTTTGGTGAGTTTATCTTCTCTTTAAGCTTTTTAATTTGCATTTTGGCTATAGTTTGAAATTATTTATTGGAATTTGGATCAGATCTGAATGGTTGTTGGATTGAAAATTTTATTCTAATTTTGAGTAATTATTTTGAAGAATTTGAGAAATTTTTGGTAGTTGTGGTTTGAAGATTTTATGTTTTGGATCTAATCTAAACCTATAAGAATGCGAATTACCTAGGGAAAAAAAAAGAGGAAAGAAATTATGGCATTCATTTACCATCAAAAGCATGACATCCCTTTTAGATGTGAATATAGGTTTTTTTTTTTTTTATTATTATTATTATTTTTTTAAAATTTTGGAGTTGGTTTACTTTACATTTGGTTATAACTTTTTACCGACAACTTGTTTCTCTCACTAAGTAATACATTTTTGTTTTCCTTTGGTGTGGTTTTGTTACTTTTATCCATTAAACACCATGTGATATACATCATAGTGTTGTTTTATTTAGTAAAAACTTATTATAGATGAAAATGTGGTAACTAAATAACTCATAAGTTTAAATATCTTTTCTTATTTTTCTTTGTAGATAGCAATTTGAATCCAAACTTTTTTGTTATCGATAAATCGTGGATGACAAAAATAGGATGTCAGGAGAGTACAATTTAGGAGTTGAGATGTTCATTGAAAATGAATTACATCATTCAAGTAGATCGAATTTCCATATGTTGTCTATGTTTAAAGTGTGTGAATGCAAAGTCTCAAAATGTGAACACAATTAGAGATCATTTATTTGTTTATGATCAACATTATAAGATATGGATTTTGCATGATGAATCAATACCAATTAAGAGAAAGAATGAATGAGTTTACTTGTACAAAAGAAGATTATGAAGATGTCAATTTCGATGACACCATCGGAATGGTTGAGGTTGTACATGATCATTTAGACGGTAAATCTCAACCTTTTCATGAAATAGTAGATGATGCTAGGAAACCATTATACTCCAGTTGTAAGAATTTTACCAAGATATCTACTCCAATTGTAAAAATCCTATCATTTTAGACCTGACTTTTTATGGTTGTAATACAAGAAATATGGGAGCTTGACTACCATAGTTTGACATTTATTTTGTTCAAGTGTGATTGGATTGAGAACAACAATGAGATTAAAATAGATATGACCTTAATTTTGTTCTTGTAGACCTTAATCGTATTGGACATTTATCAGAATTGTGTGTATGTTTCAAACTCTTTATGTAGTAAACTGAAAGGCAGATTTTCAAAGCGTCATAAATATGTAAGTGCCAAATTTTATTTTTCTCAAGTTCTGATCTATTTATACTATTCTTATGTTCAAAACTAATGTTTTTCAGGTTAATTAAAATGTGGCATGCAAGACATACCATCCAACATTCTGGCAAAAATACAACGTAGAAGCCCTTGAAGGTAAAATTTCATTAACTTTGTATTCAAATATCTGGATACTTTAATTGAGTTGTTTCTATTATTTTTTACTTGTAGTGTCCACGCCAATCGAATTCTGTAGAATGTGGGCGTATTATGTACAAAACTACATTCGAGAAATCATGATAAATCACAACACACACATTACTAAACTTGTAAGTATTATTATTTATCATTTTATAGTAAAATACTTTTATTTAAATATATAGACCTAATTTCTCTTTTTGTTTATCTAAAGTTTAACAGCAAATAAGCCTATACACAAGAAGAAATTAATGAAATTCGAGTAGAATGAGTGCAATTTGTGGGAAGATTTGGGTATGTTAAATTGTTGTATTTGCTATTTTTTGAAATGTTCATAGATGTGTACATTTTCTGATTTACTCTTTAATTGATGGAAGAGTTATAGAAAAATTGATAGATGGATGTAGTTGGTAAGATTATGTACATAGATTTTAGGAAGATTGATAGATATATGTAGTTGTTAGGAAGAATGTAGACAATTGATTTATGCTTTGGTTATTATTTTGTCGAGAATCTCTTTTAAAAATTGTTAATTGTATTTTATGGAGGAAACGAATGGTTCCATTTATTTTATGTGTGTCGCAGTGTTATATGACTACGTTACAGGTTGGTTGACCTCATATTTGGCAAAGGTCATGCCAAAATTTTTATAATTTATTTTAGGTATTTATTCAATGAGTTTCTCTTATGTTTTGGTCATTCTTAGTTGAGAAAGAGAATATTGTTGGTTAGCTTGATGTAACAAATAATATTTTTTTTATTTAAATTAATTCAAAAAATGACGACGAGCAATTTCCAACACTAAAAACAATTGTGACTTTTAATGTCGGGCAATGACCATCATTAAAAGTGTCTGATATGGTTACATAGCTTTTAATGTCGGGAAATAACCGACATTAAAAATGACTGTTATTGTATATTACAATGATAGACACTTTTGGTGTCAGACAAAGTTTTAATGGTGGGCAAAACCCGACATTAAAAGTCAAATTTGTACTTGTAGATAAACACAATCTTTATGAATTGCTCTATGAAAATGAAATCATGAATTAATGTATGTCATCTTTGTTGGGAAAAACCTCCCACTTCTACAGCAGGAATAAGCAGAAAATAACTGAGAAATTTAAAAGAAACACTGAACACATGAATTTACGTGGAAAACTCCAAAACCGGAGAAAAACCACGACCCACCAGAAAGAATATCCACTATGCGAAAAATTGT
>JAOANK020028213.1:0-20934 GCA_026257165.2 Telfairia occidentalis | reverse complement strand
TCAAGTTACCTAGGTCATCAGGTTGAAATGAGTCAGTGTTTTCAGTGATCGGCGTTATACTGAAACAATGACTATTTTGTGGTCCTAGTATTATGCAATCTCATCTCATAGAACGTCCCCACTCGCATGTCTCTACATGAACGATGTGAGTATCATATACAAAGCGGGTCGTGTTCCATAGCGTCCCTAAGAAAAGGTACCCAACCTAATCCATATACTACGGACCGTTTTGGTTATTTACTTAAACTTGATCCACTTTGATGTCTCCACGTAAAGTCTAAGTATTCATGAAATAGCCACGAGTTTTTAGTTTATTGGATTTATAGAGTTATAAAAAATTCAATAACAACTTTAGTGAATAACTTCAATAACAACTTTACTGAATAACTTCAATAACAACTTTATTGACAATATAATATGTTTACAAGCCATTCGAATTTTAGGACATACACACCCAACAGAAACTACAATAGAAGAAATTTCCAAAGGAGGTTGAATCTAGTAGATGACTGATCTATTTTGCTTGACAAAAGCAGGTTCAAATAATTGGATGGAAGTGGAGAGTGAGAAAGTTGTATGGTGAAAGATTTAGAAAGGAGTGCCTAAATATGTCTTTGCTGACTCTAACCAAGTAAGTTTAGTATAGAAGATATCAATAGGAGTGGTTTAGAAAGGAATCCAAGCATTACCCATGGACGAGTAATGGTTTAAGTTTGGAGGTTTGTTAGCCTTTAGAATAAGAGTTAAGTTGGGATCAATTTGACTAAGCTCTGAGTCATAAATGACCTTATGATATCCTTTGAGCTAAAATTATGATGTTTATCACTTGTATTTATCTTTGAGTTAATGAATTACTGATGACTGTGTTAATAGCTAATTGAATGAACTTCAAAGAAATACATGACTAATCTGTGTTAAAATGCCAATTTTATTGTAGCATTCCAGTTGACAGAAGAAGTTTTTACTGCATTATTGAGCTAGAAGCAAAGGACAATGATGGGGAAATTCATTAATTGAGTTGGCATTTGGCACGTGAATAAGTAGAAAGGACCATAGAGAAAGTTCCACGTGGATTAATTGGCCAATTCAACCCTTCTTTGTTGCCCAACTGGATAAGATGGAGAGAGACAAAAAGAAGGAGAGGGAAGCCTCCATTTATAGTAGCTAGAGCCATTCCTCTATTTTTAGAGAAGGAGACAAGGGAATTTAGAGAGCTTTCCAAGAGGAAATTGCTGAAGAAGGAAAGGTAGAGAAGAAGAATCTTTTCAGGAGAAGACACTTTTGGACAGAAGGCTTTTCTCATTCTCTCCCTCCACATCTCTTGTCTCATTCTATTTTCTTTATTTTTAGTTAGAGTTAAACTTCATTTCTTTCGTTAGCTTCCAAGTATTTGGATCTTTGAATCTCTCTAAGCATATTTTGGTTAATTTTCTTAGTTGTTTTTCCTTACATTTGAGTATGAACTAAATAACCCAAGGCAGAAGTTAGGGATTGACTTTACTGATTTGTTTTGAGGTTGTATAGTAGCTCTTAGCTGATCTCTTTAAGAAGTGTTATTGATTTTGTTTTGATGATCAAGTTTTATGGTTTTTCCACCTTTACAATTTGCCTTTTAATAAGAACTTGGAAAAGGAAGTATTAATAGAACCCCTTAACACTCCCATTAGTTAAATCTGTTTTATGGATTTGTGAGTGAGTTAGAAATAACCTCTCCCTATTGCACTAAAAAGAACATTAGAGCTTAAAAAGAACTAAGGATGTGAAAATGGATTTAGAAGTATAGCTTCAGAAGGGGCATAAGAAATGTTCCATATCCCCTAGCAAATAGCCAATGAATTCCCTAACCTAAGCCTGCTTTTACCAACATTGCTTAAAATTACCACTAAGCTTCGTCAAATTTGCTTGTTAATTTCTTTTAGCTCATTTTTTTGGTGTTTTTAAACTAAAATTATGTTCCCTTTGTTCCCCTAAACAACAACCTTTGAGGATTAATTTTGTTAACAAATCCCTGTGGGTTGACCTTGTTTACTACAACTTCAGAGTGGACACTTGCACTTTGTGAGTCTCAACAACATGGACGTGGTAGAGGAAGGGGTCGAGTGGCCCCACAGCCAGCAGCGCCTGTTGAACCCCAAGAACAGCCTGAACTTTAGCTGAATGATCTATCTCAAGAATAGCCTGTTGCTCTGCTGGGGTATCTACCTCAGGTGCACCCTGCTGATCAACCGGCAGTGCAACCTCAACAACGGTGGCATCAATGTTGGTGGATACATAGAGACATTAGTCAACACGACAGTGGTCAGCGCAATGAATCAAGTACTTCTAGAATGTGGAAGCGTATCGATTGAAGCCAAATACTTAAAACAATTTAAGAGGTTTGACCCCAAGACCTTTGACAGAGTTTCTGTGTACCCTAATGTTGCTGAGTCATAGTTATCCTTGATAGAAACCAAATTTCAATACATGGACTATCCAGATGACCAGAAGGTACATTGTGCGGCCTTTATGTTGAAGAGAGATGCTCTCTTGTGGTTGGAGTCTGCAGAGCGATCAATAGATGTCAATGTAGGTCTAGTTACTTGGTTGCAGTTCAAGGAAGCTTCTTCAATCAATAGTACATTGCTATTGAGAGCTTGATAGCACTCTTGAAATGCTATTTTAAGACCTTAAATTTAGTGGTTTTGTGGGTTGAATTGTGTATTTTGTTGCTTTATTTATTGAATTTGTAGGAATCGCGCATTTGGAGGTGAAAAGACAGATTTGGTGTTGTTCGGGCCCAAAAACGAGCCCAAAAATAGCAAATTTATCTAAGGAATGAAGAAAATGTCAAAAATAAAAGTGCAAATTTTTCTAGGTAAATAGCATCTCAACGCTACACACACAACGTCTCAACGCTATCCAAATTTTGGCAAGGCAGAAGTGATTTTCAAACTAGCGTTGAGACGTTATTGATAAATCTACAAAAGAGAGTTATTAGGAGTCTTTTAGGATAGAATTCATTATATTTGTGAAGTGATTTGCCTTTGATTTATGAATAATTGCTTAAATTGTCTTTGTTTTATACTGCTTTTAAGAACATCCAAATTGTTCCTACATTACATTTAAGACAACATTGGAATAGAATTAAGAGAAATTTTACTTAGTTGCTGCTGATTCTAGGTATTTTGTTCACTAGATAATTGATGGAGCATTATTATAGCAGAACAAATGATTGAGCATTTATCCAGCAAAAATGGACAGATAAAATTCACACGAAGATAATGAAAATTCAAATATAGAATTAAATTTATATTTTACGGAATTAATCCACCGTTAGATGCAAGCCAACTGGACGATTTGACCTAGTAAGTCTCCTAATCACAAGATGGAGCTTATAAATACAAAAGGAGGCCACCAAGACGAAATAGAATTTTTGGAGAGTTTGATAGTTAGAGTTTTTCTTTAGAGTTCATCTTCGTTTTCACTTTAAATTTAGAATTTTCTTCTTTAGTTCTATGGTGCCTGTAGAGAAGAGTTTGTAGAGAAAGAACTTCGTGGAAGCTGAAAGAAGAAGTGATTCTACTCACTGCACTCGTGGATAAATTAATTCTACAACCCTTTAGGATTTTATGATTATGATTTCATTTACTGTTATTGTTTTTATGTTGCTGTTTTTTTAATTATGTTAGCATGAACTAATCACCCCTTGGGTGAGGATTAAGGGAGATGTTATTGAACTAATTTTAATTTTGAAGTAAAAGTTTATTGAATTAATTTGTTTTATAAGTATCCTTATAATTCAATATTTATGTCTCCCTGGCCAACACACATAAATATCTTCTCTAAGTTTCAAAAGAAAATATGAGGAGTAGATTACTTGTAAAGCACATTAGCCTCTAGATTAGGTTAATTGCAGGTTAAGTGAGGAGATTTGGAATAATCACTCACGTAATGCACAAAAACAACCAGTTTAATTCATATAAGTTAGTGGAAATTAACTTAAGATATTTAAGAGATATTTAAGAGATCTGGGAAGATTCTGAAAGACGATTGTTGTGTGAATGATTCCTGCAATTCTTTTGCTTTAGCATTCTATATCAATGAAAATAACATGTTATCTTAGTCCGAACCTATTTAATTTCGTCGTTATAATCGTAAAAGCATTCTTTTTATTTTGTCATTTAACTTGTTTTAGAATTAGTCATAAAAATCTATCAATCATTTGCTCTTGTTACCTTTGAATTCACTAAGAAGTTAAATACAAATAGGTTGAAATCTATCACTAATCTCTGCGGATAGGATATAAAAATACTTATCATGTGTTGCTGACTGTGAACGTTTGCACATTGATATGTGTGATTTCATCATTCACTACACACACGCAAACAGGTTATTAGTGTTGTTGCCAGCGATTAGTTTAAATTTTGGCCTACTTGAGTTTGATTCTTTTTGTGAATTTGAGCGTAATTTACACTGATTCAATTTCTTTGCAATTGCAGTAATTGGTGTTCTCTTTCTGATTTGGAGGTTGAATTTGATCCAAAAATTGAAAGGACTCTTCGAAGACTAAGAAGGGAGTTGAGAAATCGAGCAAATTTGATGGAACACAACCATGTACCTTCTTGAGGACCTTTAGAAAAGGAAAATCAACAACCAAATAGAAGAGGAGTTCCACTACCTGCAGTAGTAATGCAACAGCAAATTAGACCAGTGGATGAAGTTGAAAACCCTGTAATTTTAGCCAATGACAGGGAAAGAGCCACCAGAGATTATGCGGTACCTATGTGTGATGAATTAAATCTAGGGATTGTTAGACCATATATACAAGCAGCAAATTTTGAGATGAAGCATGTGATGTTTCAAATATTGCAAACCATAGGTCAATTTCATGGTTTACCTGCAGACGATCCACATTTACATTTGAAGAATTTTCTAGGAGTCAGTGACTCATTTGTGATTGAAGGAGTTCCTAAGCATGCTCTATGCTTAATGTTGTTTCCATTTTCATTAAGGGATGGAGCAAAAGCCTTGTTAAATATATATGCTCCAGAATCCATCATTACTTGGGATGAATTAGTAGAGAGATTTCTTACTAAGTATTTTCTACCTACAAGAATGCCAAACTCAGAGCATAAATTGTTTCTTTCAGGTAGTATGTGGATGAACCCTTTAGTGATGCTTGGGAAAGATATAAAGAACTTCTTAGGAAATGTCCTCACCATGGATTACCTTATTATATTCAATTGGAGACATTTTAGAATGGTTTAAACTCGGCTTCACAGAGCATGGTAGATGCTTCAGCAAATGGTGTGTTACTGTCAAGAACGTATAATGAAGCGTATGAAATTTTGGAAAGGATATCAACCAATAATTTCTAATGGCATTACAGGAGATCAAACCCTAGAAAACGACCACAAGGAGTTACAGACGTTGATGCATTAACTTCTATTAGGGCAGACATTGCTTCTTTGACAAACATGATCAAAACCGTACAATTAGGGAAAATCATACTGCAGAATGCCACTATGAATCAAGTAACAATGGAGTCATGCATTTTGTGTGGATAAGGGCATACTTATGAATTTTGCCCCAACAATCCAGTATCAGTATGTTATATAGGAAGTAATAATCTACATTCTAACACCTACAATTTGGGGTGGAGTAATCATCCCAACTTTTGTTGGAGTCAAGGGAGGCATAAACCTCTAATCCGGTAGAAGGTACATTATTTCGTGGATTTGGGCAACAAAATCAGCAATTTGTGCCGCAACAAAATAGACAATTGCCTCAGCAAAATCCTTCATATTCGAATAATTTGTTGGAAAACATGATGAAGATGTATATGGCCAAAGACAATGTTATGATTCAAATTCAACAACCTTCATTGAGGAATTAAAAAATTCATATTGGACAACTAGCAAGCGAGTTGAAGACAAGACCTCAAGGACAACTCCTTGTAGATACTGAAAATCCGTGGAGGAAAGGTAAAGAACAAGTGCAAGCAGTAAAACTGAGGAGTGGAAAACCATTACCTAAAACAAGTTCGTTGCTGCAACAAAAGAGTCTAAATCAAAATTCTGCAGAGCAACGAGATAGTTTGAGTAGTGAGGTAAGAGTTGAAGGAACAATAAAAGGAAAAGAGGAATTGGACGTAGTTCCCAAAACAAAGATAGTAGAATCTCAATAGTCTACACCAATTATTCCTTTCAAATCTCCACCACCTCTATACCCTCAAAGACTCAAGCAGAAAACTCAAGATGTCCAATTTAAGAAATTTTTATAAGTACTGAAACAACTTCACATAAACATTCCATTGGTAGAAGCTCTTGAGTAGACGTTAAACTATGTGAAATTCTTTAAAGATATTCTGACCAAGAAAAAAAGGTTAGAAGAATATGAAACAGTTTCTTTAACTAAAGAATGCAGTGCGATCCTTAAAAATAGGCTATCCTCAAAGGTCAAGGATCCTGGATCATTCACTATTCCTGTTTCAATTGGAGGAAAGGAGTTGGGAAGAGCATTATGTGATCTTGAAGCTAGTATCCACCTCATGTCATTATCCATCTATAAGAAGTTAGAAGTGGAAGAAGCAAAACCAACAACTGTGACTCTTTAATTGGCTGACAAATCAATTACATATCTTGAAGTCAAGATTGAAGACATTCTAGTGCAAGTTGATAAAGTTATATTTCCAGTCGATTTCATCATTCTGGATTATGAAGCTGATAAGAAAGTGGGAAGACCTTTCTTAGCAAGAGGTAGAACGCTAATAGATGTGCAGAAAGAAAATATAACCATGAGAGTGCATGACCAAGAGGTAAATTTCAGTGTCTTTGATGCCATGAGATATCCGCCAAAAGTTGAGGAATGTTCAACAGTTCAATTGTTGGAAGCAATTGTTGGAGATGCAGTTGAGGTGGAATTGCAAGAGCATCATATTTTGCAGTTTGGGGATGCTGAATCCTTAGAAGCTGAAAAAGAGATCAAGGGTTTTGTGCCAGCAAATCTAGAGGTATGAGAGATTTCAAACTATAAGAAAATATTTGAAACTCTTATTTTAAATGACAGGAAATCACCACCCATGAAGCCATCTATTTAGGAGCCACTACAGTTGGAATTGAATCCATTGCCATCACATCTGAAATATGTTTACCTTGGAGAAAAACAAACACTGTCAATCATTGTTGCAGCAAACTTACTGCCAAAACTAGAATATCTATTAATTCAATTAATGCATCAATATAAGAAGGCAATAGATTGGGCTTTAGAAGATATTCAAGGTACCAGTCCATCTTTTTTTTTCTGCATAAGTCAATTTAGGAGATGAAAATTTTAGGTTTGTGAAGCAGCAAAAAAGGTTGTATCCAACCATGAAGGAAGCTGTGAAGAAAGAAGTCATCAAGTGGTTAGATGCTAGAATCATCTACCCTATGGCAAACAGTAATTGGGTAAGTCCTGTTCAGTGTGTGCCCAAGAAAGGAGGAATGATTGTGGTAAAAAAATGAAACCAATGAACTTATTTTAACTAGGACAGTTACAGGTTGGAAAGTATGTATGAACTATAGGAAGCTAAATACAGCTACATATAGGGATCACTTCCCTTTACCTTTTATTGACCAAGTGTTGGATAGGCTTGCAGGTCAGGCCTACTATTGATTTTTGGATGGTTACTCAAGTTATAACCAGATTAGTATAGGCCTTGGTGATCAAGAGAAAACTACCTTTACTTGTCCTTATGGTACATTTGTATTTAGGAAAATGTCATTTGGTTTGTGTAATGCTTCAACAACTTTCTAGAGGTTATGTCGATGTTGATCTTTTCTGATATAGTTGAATCAATTATGGAAGTTTTTATGGATGATTTTCAGTTTTTGGAAATTTATTCACCACCTGTTTAGATAATTTAAGAAAAGTTCTAAAAAGATGTGAAGAGACTAATTTGGTCTTAAATTGGAAAAAATGCCACTTTATGGTGAAGTAAGACATTGTTTTAGGCTATAAGATTTCTAGAAAATGAATGGAAGTGGACAGAGCAAAAATTGAGATCATTAAGAAGATGGAACCTCCAACTTCTATTAAGGGAATTATAAGTTTCCTTGGCCACGTGGGTTTCTACCGAGAAGGAGCTTTTATTAGTTGTTTTTGCTTTTGAAAAGTTTAGACCATATATGGTGGGATCTAAAGCTACTATTTTTACAGATCATGCAGCAATTCGTTACCTACTACCAAAGAAGGATGCAAAGCCGAGACTTATTAGATGGGTGCTTATATTCAATAATTTGATTTAGAAATCAAAGACAAGAGATGTTCAGAGAATTATGTTGCAGATCATTTGTCAAGAGTTGAGCAAACAAAAGAAATGCTGCAGCAATCAGAAATCAGAGATTGTTTTCTAGATAAGCAATTATTTACAGTAGCTCAAATTACTGATGTTGAATTGCCATGGTTTACAGATATTCCTTTTTATTTGTCTCTAGGTTTATTACCATTAGATTTGACAAAGTAACAACGAAATAGATTTCTTCATGATATACACTTCTACTGTTGGGATGATCCATTTGTCTATAGGCAATGTGCTGATGGAATTGTGAGAAGATGTGTGCCTCAACCAGAACTTCCAACAATACTTGAGCATTATCACAAAGCACCCTATGGAGGACACTTTGGAGGGCAAAGGACAATAGCTAAAGCATTACAATCAAGATATTTTTTGCCTTCTATGTTTAAGGATGCCTACATATTTAGCAAAACATGTGATGAGTGCCAAAAGAAAGACAATATTGGAATCAAAGATGAGATGTCACTTACTTACATTTTGGAGATAGAGTTATTTGATGTTTGGCGGATGAATTTTATGGGACCTTTTTCCCCATCGTCCGATGATACCTCTTATATTTTGCTAGCTATTGACTATGTGTCAAAATGGGTAGAGGCAATTATTTGTGCCAAGAATGATGCTAAAATAGTTTCTAAATTTCTTTAGAAGAATATGTTACTTGCTTTGGAGCTCCACGAGCTCTCATAAGTGATGAGGGATCACATTTTGTCAATAGGATCCTTAGTAACTTAGTAGTAAAGTACGGTGTCAAACATAGAGTGTCTACCCCATATCACCCACAAGCAAAAGGTCAAGTTGAGGTTTCAAATAGGGAAATTGAGAGTATCCTAGAGAATTTTGTTCGCCCAACTAGGAAAGATTGGTCCTTCAGACTTCCAAATACTCTTTGGGTGTATAAAACTACATTCAAAACACTATTAGGAATGTCCCCATATAGGTTGGTCTATGGGAAGGCATGTCATCTACCTTTAGAGTTAGAGCACAAGACTTTCTAGGCATTAAAAAACCTCAACTTTGACACTACCGCTGCTGGAGCAGTGCGATTCTTACAATTAAATGAATCGGAAGAGCATCACCATCTGTCATATGAAAATGCGAAACTTTACAAGGAGAAAATCAATGTTTGGCATGATAGAAGATTTATCCCAAAACAATTCGAAAAAGGTCAACAAGTGTTACTGTATAACTCGAGATTTAAACTTTTTTCCTGCAAATTAAAGTCTTGTTGGTCAGGCACAACCTTAGAAGTTTTTCCATATGGAGCTATTATGTTGAGAGATGAGAACAATGGAAGAAACTTCAAAGTCAATGGCCAAAGGACAAAACATTATTGGGGAGAGAACTTTCTTCGGAAATGCGCTGCTCTTAGTTGCTAACACCTTGACAGAGCAAGAACATTGCATGAGCATTTTCTGAGCATAACGATAATTTAATTTTTTTCGTTCTCTTTTACTATTTTGAATTTTGTTTTTATTTCAGGGATATTTTTAGGAATTCTACAATTGAATTTTTGATTAATTAGATTGGATTATATTCTATTTCCAATTCTTTTGATAATTTGATTTTTCGTGTTAATTTGAATTTGAAGTTAGTCATTAAATTTTATTTCCATTTTTTTATTTATCCTGTATTATTCTATTTGAAAATAATAATAATAATAAAAATATAAAATAAAATAAAATAAATAACAAACAATAAAATAAACTAATAAAATATTCCGATTTCAAATCTCATATTCCAAATTTATCTTGCAAACTTCATATTCTAGTTTTTATTTCTTTATTTTTTTTAGATAATTATGGAAAATAAAGAGTAAATACACGAGTTTAAGGGAGTAGATATTTTGAGGAAAGAGAGTAGAATTTTTTTGTTTAAATCTAAAAAATTTACTTGTCATAATAAATGCTATAACATCTGTTTTGCACGGCATAGAGATTTTGACAGAGCAGTAATTATCATAGTGTTGTTGGGATTATTTGGCATGGATTAATTAAGGAGTTTTTAATTTAATTTTCTAATTGATTGGCTCTTAAATCCTTGTTGTTTATGCCTAATTGATTTTTCTTCTTCTTCAATCGTATTTCCTAATTACTTTCTTCTCCCCTTTGCAAGAAACCCTCAAGCATTCAGCAACCATGGCCCCTAAAACAAGAACAAAGAAAATTCATGATTTTGACACTAATCTATATCTTGATGCCTTAGTCATTCCACCTACAGAAGAAACCATCCCTCTACTGCCTTCACCGAAGAAGGAAAAGAAGAAGAAAGCAAAGAAGGCTGTAAAACCACCAAGTCCGGTTGAGGTTGAATAGTTATTCACAAAGTCTTAGCCGAAGGTTAAGAACAGGCGCAAGCAGAAGAGCCAATTGCCCCAACAAATAGACTAGAAGTTCAATCAGAAGAAGCACCAGACGCTCAACCTAAAGAAGAAAATGATGTTCTATTGCTTGTGATGAAAGAAGAAACTCAAATGGATGAACTAATAGCCCAAGAGGAAATCGCTATAGAAGATTTGATTGAAGAACCAACCACTGACACATCTTCTATTACACCGCAGCCCAAGAAAAAGTCCAAAAAGAAAATGAAGATGACACCTCCAGAGAAACCAGAAGTAGAGACCCTTGCTGTCAAACGGGCAAAGCAAAAAGGAAAGAAACCCATGTGCGAGACCGTTCTTGAATGACTAATTAATGATGCTACAAGAGAGCACTACCAAACCATCAAGAAACAACACTTTTTGCTGGAGCAAGGGTTGCTCGAACCTTTTAAAGATCTTTCCTGCTATATTTTCAACAGGTATCCTAAATCAGTCCTGGCACACCTTCTACCGAAAGCCTGACGATTCAATCATGGACATTGTCCACAAATTTTATGCTAATTTGGATGAAGAGAATGAGTTTGAAACCATGGAAAGAGGCGTTCGTGTTGATTTTTCTCCTGAAGACATCAACATCATCTACAACCTCCAAGACTTTCCACATGTAGTATATAATGAGTGGTGATCGCACCTTTCAAAGAACAATTGAATGTGCTATTCAAGAGGTAGGTATTGAAGTGGCTCAATTGAGGGTATCTTCTACTGGAGTGCGCACTTTCAAATTAGCATTCTTCAAGACAGAGGCCAACATATGGCTTTCGTTTCTAAAAACCAGATAGCTTTTGGTAACCCACGACTCCGCAATTATTAAAGATCAAGTCCTCTTAGTCTTTGCTCTCATGAGAAGTCTTAGCATTGATGTAGGAAAAATAATTTCCCTTGCAATTTATTTGTGTGATAAAAAGATAGTAGGCAAATTATTTTTCCCAAACAACATAACAATGCTGTGCAAAAGGGCAGGCGTGCCAATATACCCTAAAGACATTCCCTTGTTCAATAAAGGAGTAATGGTGAGACTACGGCATGATGAACATCTTCATAGACAGAGAGGAGGATTAGTGTGCAGAGTATACCGATTGCTAGAGCAACAAGTTTTTCTGATGAGCAGAATGGAATTGCAAGAAAGGCAACTCCAGACTTTTTAGAACTATGTCCGCCGCTATGATTCTGCTCTAAAGGAAGCTTTCCACGACAACTTTATCAAACATGCTGCCTTTCCACCATTTCCTGATGACTTGATGAACCTTTGGATTCCACTACCTCTGGTAGGGCATGATGAGGTTGCAGAGGAGCAAGATCCAGTGTCTGAAGGCTAAGTTTGGGGATGTTGGTTGTCCCTATCTCTTTTCTTCTATCCTTTGATAATCTTATGAAATCTCTATCTTTTTATTTTTATGCTTTATGTTTCTTTTTACCTTCTTTATTTTCATTATCTGCTTATGATGGACCCTCTTCTTGTTAAATCAAAATTTTTGTGGACCCCCCTGTTCTCATTATTAATGAAATCTTTTTGGGTTTGGTGGAAACAATTGTTCTACTACAACAATCTAACTGTGTTATAAAATAACATAAGATTAACTAAGCAAATAAAATGTTCCAACAACAGCATAATTCACAACCTTTCAGTTCAAAATACCTTTTAGCGAGTATGAGAGCTTAGTTTCTATTTTTAGGGTTGAAAACTTCTTGACTTAAATTCTTTCTGCATAATTAGGTCCATTTATTTTGCCTAATTGTGAAACCCAGCTGTTAGTTTAGTTGATCCCTGCAAAAACTTTGCTCCACCAATAAGGGGAACATTCTGCTTACCCAGTCAAACTTGTCCTTGATACCTTAGACTAAGTTTGGGGATTTACCTCCACTTTATTATCTAGCACATTGAGGACAATGTGCATTCTAAGTTTGGGGAAGCTGAGTCTCTTTAGTCCTTGTTTGTTTTAAGCCTTATTTAATTTGAAAAAAAAAACCCACAAGTGTACATTTTTCTATTTTTAGTAGTACACTCCTCTCTCTTTAGACACCTTTGTTCTTCCTGAAAATTAGGAGAAATGTGAGTATCCAAAAAAAAAAATTTAGAAAAAGGGAATTACGAGGGATGAATGCTGCTTGAATGTTATTGTATCTTTAGAACTGGAAGGCTTGCTACCAAGAATATGAATGAAATTCCTGATGAGTGATGAGTCTTGAAAAAGGGCTATGACTTGAAGGGAACAAAATCTTTACTGGGTACAATTATGTTGAGAGAGCAATATGTGAGCAACCTTTGTAAATTGAAATCTAGGGTAACTAAAGACAGAAGAGAAAATGGAATAGGATGAACTTCTTATTGAGGGATGTCACAGTAAGGTTGATGACTTAGGAGTTAACTAGCTAAGAGTTAAGGTCTTTAGAATAAATAATAAAATCTAAGGCATGTGTAGAAAGATGAAGGGAAGATAAGGGATTGACTGAAAGAAGATGTGAGACAGCTCGATAGTCAATATTCTTTCACTAAAGTGTTTATCTATTTCTGTTGCATGATTCGGTGTGCTATATTTTGTTTTCTCAAAAGTTTTAAAGCATTACTTGAGGACGAGCAATGTTCAAGTTTGAAGATTTTGATAACTCTCAAAAAGAGAATTATTAGGAGTCTTTTAAGATAGAATTCATTCGATTCATGAAGTGATTTACCTTTGATTTATGAATAATTCTTTAAATTGTCTTTGTTTTATACTACCAACATTACATTTAAGACAACATTGGAAAAGAATTAAGAGAAATTTCACTTAGTTGTTATTGATTCTGGATATTTTGTTTAGCAGATAATTGATGGAGCATTATTATAGCATAACAAATGATCAAGTATTTATCCAACAAAAACGGACAGATAAAATTCCTGTGAAGATAGTGAAAATTTAAATATGGAATTAAATTTATCTTCTACGGCATTAATCCGCCGTTAGATACAAGTCACGTGGACGTTTTGGCCTAGTAGGTCTCCTAATCACAAGAGGGAGCTTATAAATACAAAAAAAGGTTGTCAAAATGAAAGAGAATTTTTGGAGAGTTCGAGATTAATTTAATCCTCACCCAAGAAGCGATTTTACTCACGGCATCGGTGGAGAAATTAATTTTACAACCCTTTAGGATTTCACGCATTATGATTTCATTTATTGTTTTTGTTATTACATTGTTGTTATTTAATTATGTTAGCATGAAATACTCATCCCTTGGGTGAGGATTAAAGGAGATGTTATCGAACTGATTTTAGTTTTCAAGTAAAAATTTATTGGATTAATTTGTTTGATAAGTGTTCTTATTGTTTAATATTTATGTCTGCCTAGCCAAGACAAGTAAATATCTTCTCTAAGTGTCGGAAGAAAGCGTGGAGATTAGACTCCTTTTAAATCACATTAACCTCTAGATTAGTTAGTTTCTGGCTAAGTGAGGAGATTGAGAATAATCGCTCACTTAATGCACAAAAACAACCAGTTTAATTCATATAAGTTATTGAAAATTAACTTAAGATATTTGGGAGATTTGGGAAGATTCCAAAAGATGATTGTTGTGTGAGTTGATCCTACAATTCTTTTGCTTCAGCATTCGATGCCAATGAAAATAACATGTTACGTTAATCCTAACCCATTTAATTTCATCATTATAATCTTTAAAGTATTCTTTTTATTTTGTCATTTAACTTGGCATTAGTCATAAAAATCTATTAATCATTTGCTCTTGTAACCTTTGAATTCGTTAAGAAGTAAAATACAAATAGGTTGAAATCTACCACTAATCTCTTTGGATATGATATAAAAATACTTATCACTTGCTGCTGACTGTGTACACTTGCACATTGATTTGTGTGATTTCATAATTCACTACACATACTCAAACAACTATGCAACAGCGTCGAGACGCTACGTAGAAATATTTCCCTCTTCCTTTCAAAAACGGGATGGCGATTTCGTAATCTTAAAGCACAGCATCTCAACGGTATTACATAGCATCTCAACGCTACCGCCTGGGACTATATATGCTTCTTTTCGCCGCAAGGGTTCAAGGAGTTCGATTTGGATGCCATTTTCATAGCAACTTTTTAGGTTCAGAGCCAGTCTACAGTGGGCATTCGTGCTGGGATGATTTGGAAGCTTTTCTAGTGTTCGAGGTGAAAATTACTAGCATAGGAGTCGGTTCGGAGCCAAAGATGAGGAAGAATCGGCACTTGAGTTTTCTTTTCTCTCCTTTACTCTCTGTAATCTGCTTAAGATTGGTTGTTTAAAATTGATTTTCATGACATATTTTAGTTAAATCCTTTAGTTTTAGGGTGTTGGTTGGTTTTGTGGACATTTAATTACTTTTAGAATTCTTGAATTCATTATTTACGATTTTCTTCTAAATTTCAACTCTTAATGATTATTTTTATTTAGCCAATGAATGTATTATTACTTTATTTATTACCTTGCTTGTGAGAGAGGTTCGTAAATATCACATGCTATCTTACTACCTTAATCGAAAGAGAGGGTATTAAAGTAAGACATTGAAATATAGACACATATTTCTCTAGGTGGGAACGTGATAGGGGCGCGTGTGAGGTCCGTAACAGGTTATGTTTGTGCCACTTTCAAATTCTTATTGCAAGATATCGAATAGGAAGTTATTTGTGAGGGTCGGTGGATCTCGAGAGGGGAAAATCGGCCGAGTTTATAAACCTTAGGCGTAGAAAACTAGTAATTTATTGCATCTCTTGAGTTTAGTTTAGTAATTAATTGTGTTGTTTTACAATGCCAATGCCTTAAAACTACTTGTTCCTTGATTTTCTCTATTTACGTGCCTATTAGCGTTCTTAGTTTATTCGCTTGCTAGATTAGATCTGCTATATACTAGTTTGTTTCTCTAAATAAAATTTGTCAACTAGTATCTTGGTACTAAATAGATTTAATAACCTGATTTCCAAAGGATAATACTTGATCTCATAGGTTATTTTATATTACAATTTGACCCGTGCACTTGCAATAACCCAATGAGTTGTGATCAAGTTTTTTGGCGTTGTTGCCAAGGATCAATGTTTTTATTTCTATTTATATTGAGAGAATGTTGTCAGTCTTACTTTAGGGTATATATTATTTTTATTTTAATTTTGTTTGTGTTTGGTGCATATGCCATGTTAGAGAAGTTGGCCTTGTTTCATTTAATCCAGAAATAGATAGAACTTTCAGGAGAACTTTGAGAGAGAATAGGGCAGAGTAGGTAAATATTGCTGAGCAACAGGGAGCTACGCGGTCGATCAGAAATTATTTCCAACCATCAATTTCTGCAGCTCAGCCTGGAATAACACATGCTTCGAGCTTAAGCCAGGAATGATCCAGATGACTCGAAAAGGAGCCTTTAGAGGACTACCCACTAAAGACCCTCACAAACATATATGATCATTCCTAGAAATCTGTAGTATCATTAAAGTAAGGGGTGTTTCAGCTGATTCCATTCGCTTACGCTTATTTCCTTTCTCTGTATAGGATCACGCGAAAGATTGGCTGGAGACATTACAGGCTGGGAGCATAAACATGTGGAATGAGTTGGCTCAATTATTTTTTAACAAATATTTCTCACCAGGGAAGACTTAGAAGCTCAAATCTAATATCGGTGCTTTCAGTTGACATGGGACAAAGTAGTTGTTCGACACATGGGAGCGTTATATAGACCTCCTATATAAGTTCCCTCAGCACGGTTTTCCTGACTGGCTTCAAATTCAATACTTTTATTATGGTTTAACCAATGCTACTGTTAACTCTCTAAAAGAGAGTTATTGTACCTCTAATACCAAATATTTGACTGTGGTTAGGGTGCTATAAATGAGAATAACATGTTGATACACTGAGATTAGTATGTTTGCATACTTTATATTAGTGTGTCATACTGATTCAAGTGTTATATCTATACATGACTGACTCAGGAGTGACAAGTAGAACAAGCAGCAAGTTTGAGTAAAAAAAGAGATATGAGGCATGACCTGGTAGCATTTGGCTCACGAAATGTTGTAGCATATCGGCAGGCAGAATATTCTCAAATTTCAGCAGTGTACGAACATGTTTTTTATGGGACACATGTGATATCCTAGAGAGGCGCGATTCATGATATTCTCGCACGTGTGAACTCATGAGGACATTATGGACATTTCTCTGTTTTGTGCTATTTTATGGCAAAGAGGGCACGAAAGGTAAGGGCACCGAAAATAGTGAGAAGAAGAAGGAAGAAATTCTAGTTGTCTCTACCTCAGCATCTTTTATTTCTATTTGAATTCCTTTTATTTCTGCGACTGCTAGAATCTAGGACACAAGACATCCGACTCTGGAATCAGAGTAGATCAAGCTAAGATTGCAGTCATTGACAAGCTACTTGCACCAACTTCGGTTAAACAGGTTCATAGTTTCTTAGGACATGCAGGCTTGTACAAAAGATTTATCAAGGACTTCTCAAAAATCACTAAACCACTATGCATGTTGCTAGAACAAAATAGAGAATTTATCTTTCCGGAAGAATGTAGTTAGGCGTTCACAATGCTGAAGCATAAGTTGCTCACTGCGCCAATTATTAAAGGACTAGACTGGACCAAACCATTCGAGCTAATGTGTGATGCCAGTGATTGGGCTGTCGAACCAATATTAGGATAGAAGCATGAGTGAATAATTCACCCAATTTATTATGCCAGCAAGACATTAACGAAGGCCCAATGCAATAATACAAATACAAAGAAGGAAATGTTGGCAGTAGTCTTCGCATTTGATAATTTAGATCCTATCTTATTGGAACAAAAGTCTTTGTGCATACAGATCATGCTACAATAAGGCACTTAATGGTGAAATGAGATGCCAAACCACGGTTGATCTGATGGATATCATTACTGCAATAACTTAATCTAGAAGTAGTCGATTGTAAAGGAGTGGAAAACCGAGTCCCTGACCATCTATCAAGGTTGAATGAGGATAAAGAAAAGAAGAAATTCAACAAGTGAAGGAGCAATTCCCTGATGAAGCTATCCTAACCATAGGTGCAGAATCAGCACCATGGTACGCTGATATAGTCAGCTACCTAGTGAGCAAAGTTATTTCGGATGACCTAAAAGGGCCAGCTGAGAAGAGGTTTTTAGCACAAACTAGGAAGTTCTTTTGGGACAAGCCATTTCTGTATCATTTAGGAGCTTTTGCGAAGATGCATTCGTGAAGATGAAATCAAGGGAAATTTGTGGCACTATCATGTGTCACCATCAATCAGGCAGCATGCAGGAAAGAAGATAGCAGCAAAGGTACTTCTGTCAGGTACTACTGGCCAACAATCTTCAAGGATGCCCATAAATTTGCTCAAGTGTGTGATGGATGCCAACAGACCGAAAATATTTCGAGGAAGAATGAAATGCCTCTCAACTATATACTTGAAGTGGAGTTGTTGGACGTGTGGGGAATAGACTTCATGGGCCCATTCCCTCCATTTGAAGGGCATATCTATATTCTGCTAGCAGTCGATTATGTTTCAAAATGGGTTGAAGCGATACCATGCGCCCACAATGATGCAAGAACAGTCAAAAGATTTTTAAAGAAGAATATCTTGACAAGATTTGGAACTCCTAGAGCACTCATTAGTGATGAAGGCGCACTTTGTTAATAAAGTAATGGAAAAACTCCTCGGAAAGTATAATGTTCAGCAAAAAGTTGCGATAGCATATCACCCACAAACGAATGGCCAAGCAAAAATCTCTAATCGAGAAATTAAAGCAACCTTGGAAAAAATGGTGAGTATGAACAGAAAAGATTGGTTTATGTTATTAGATGAATCCTTATGGGTGTATTGAATAGCTTTCAAACTACCAATGCAATTGTCTCTATACAAGCTCATTTTTGGGAAGGAATGCCATTTGGCGGTAGAGTTAGAACACAAGGTGTTGTGGGCATTAAAAAATTGAATTTGTGTCTGGATGAAGCTGGACAAGCGACGATATTGCAATTACATGAGTTAGAGGAGATGAGGATGGAATGCTAGGAGAACGCCAGAATTTACAAGAAGAAAACACAGAACTGGCACGATAAGAAATTGCAGTCGCATCATTTCGGAGAAGGGCAACCAGTCCTCTTGTTCAATTCTAGGTTGAAAGTTTTTCCTGGAAAACTTAAGTCAAGATGGTCCGAGCCCTTTGTGATCAAACAATTATTCCCTCATGGAGCAATACTTCTATTCGATGAAAAGACCGACCGAGAATTCAAAGTGAATGGCCAGCGTGTAAAGCCATACTATGGTGGAGATTTCCTTAGGGAGAGAACCACAATCAATCTTTAGAGTTAGAAAAAAAAGGCGAACGCCTTTTGCCACCTAAAGTAGCAAAGAAAAAATTTCTTGCAGTTTAAATTTTGTCCCTTAATTTAGTTCATTTTTATTTATGTATTTATTTCTATTTGTGCTAATTATCAATTCCTTTTACTTAGTAGTTTAACACAACAGTGGAGAATTAAAGCTGTAAAAATTGGAATGGACAACGATGATGTGTTGTAGTAGAATCAATGCCAGTTGGAAGGATCATGATTGAAGGAGTAATATACATGCATGCGCAACGAAAAGGATCAAATTGCACTCTAATTAGGTTAACTAAAGGGATAAAACATGCTATGAAACTTGGGAAAATAGAGAATATAGGAAACTTACCTTTTAAGATCAAATTCTCCTTCGTTTCTCTGCAGATTTGGTCACGATCACCTTTCAGACCACCACTAGAGTCCTCTCAGCTATTCTCCGGCCTTAGAACGGATGGTGGGATCCAAAAACGTTGTGAATTGAGGGAGGAAAAGGAAGGAGGAAGTGTTTTGGTTCAACACTTTGAACACCAATTTTGAGAACACAAATTGATCAAACTTCTAACCCTTTGGTCATGAATTCAACCTCTATTGATAGAGGAGTTCATGCACAAATAATTCACCTAAGAATGACACTTCATTTGATCTTGAATCAATGAAGGAAGACGTGGCTTTCAAGGAGCTTCAATGGAGAAGAATATGGAATAATGGATTTTTCCATTAGCCATTTCCGTTTCCCTTTTTTTTTTCTTTTAATATGATTTATTTACTTAATTTTTTAAATTAAATAAATAAAGATCATATAATTAAATTAAAAATATTTTAATTTAATTTAATTACTTTAATATCAAATATTAAAATAATATTATCTCTCCACCAATCCCAATTTTTCAAAAAAATTATTTTTCCGAATATGAATCCCTATAATATTTAAATCTCATTTAAATATTATTTTCAACTCTCCTTGATCGTTTAATTCGCAATCAAATGACGAGACGTTCAAATATATCACATATATTTAACGTTTACTCCCTAAGCCGAAGTTGAACATTTCAAACTCATTCACCACACTGTCCTAAGGTTTTATCCAAGGTGAGCTAGCCGAGGGACCTAATAGACCTATAGATCATAAGCTCCATTGATCCGAGATTAACCAGTTAAACTCTTTAACCTAGCTAACCAACATTCGTTCACTAACAGGCCATTCCACTAAAGCCCGTAGCTGCACTTTTCTCACTATAGATATATTTTTGACAATTTGATATAATCGTGATCAGTAAGTCAACGCTTCACAGGTTGTTCGTAATCTCAGCTGGGTCAAATTATCGTTTTACCCCTAGATTACCTCTTGTTCCTTAAGTACCATTGACCCTCTAATGAACAACTGGTTTGTGGTCCAACCACTAAACCGATTCCCTCTGGGCCAATGGGAGGGTGGGGCCCCTTGTTCAAGACCTAGAATCGACACTTAAGGGAACAACTTCTCTACGATCCCTAAAGTCGCGTAGGAGTGAATTCCATCTTGCAGGACTATGTCCCCAACTATCTACCCTGTCTTACCCTTGAAATGGGAGGCATATTGAGCAGGCGATGATGAAGCTCTCTCACCCATGCAGATTTAAGGATAATTCCTAATAAATAGGAGTTCATAGTTAGCCCAGGATTAAGATCGAGTTACCTAAGTCATCGATTTGAAACTAGTTAGTATTTATTAGTAAAAGACATTATAAAGCAACAGTGACTGTTTTGTAGTCCGATCTTATGCAAACTCATTGCATAGAACGCCCCCACTTGTATGTCTCCACATGAACAACTTAGGATCGCATCGTTTGTATTATATACAAAGTGGGTTGCGTCCTATAGTGTCTCAAGGATAAGGTACCCAGCCTAATCCTTATATTATAGACCGTTTTGGCTATTTACTC
>JAOANK020027812.1:0-20946 GCA_026257165.2 Telfairia occidentalis | reverse complement strand
TATTGCATGAAATTTGGATTCCTTAGATAAAATTGAAAGAATAAATTAATAACTAAGGAAATTAGAAAATCCGATTCCTAGAGGACGATACTCGATCTCTTAGGCCGTTTTATATTACAACTTGACCTGTACACTTGCGGTGACGCAGTGGGCTGCGATCACCTATTCATCATGAGCTCCAACGATCTGAGATTAACTGATTAAACTCTTTAACCTAACTTACCAACATTTGTTAACTAATGGGTCACTCCACTAAAGTCCGTAGCTGCACTCTCCTCACTATAGATATATTTTTGTCCATTCGATATAACCATGATTAGTAAATTGACCCTTCACAGGTTGTTCGTAATCTCAACTAGGTCAAAATTATCGTATCACCTCTGGATTACTTCTTGCTCCTTAAGTACCACTGACCCTCTAATGAACGATTGGTTTGTGGTCTGACCACCGAACTGAGTCCCTCTCGAGGCAATGAGAGGGTGGGGCCGCTTGTTCAAGACCTATAATCAATACTTAAGGGAACAACCTCTCTACTATCCCTAAAGTCGGGTAGGAGTGAATTTCATCTTGCATGACTATGTCCCTAGCTATCTACCCGGTCTTACCCCTAAAATAGGAGACTTATTGAGCATGTGCTGATGAGCCACGCTCACCCATGCAGATCTAAGGATAATCCCGAATAAACAGGAGTTCATAGTTAGCTCAGGATTAAGATCGAGTTACCTAGGTCATCAATTATGAAATAAGTCAATGTTTATCAATAAACAGTGTTATAAAAAAACAGTGACTATTTCGTGATCTGGTCTTATGCAACCTCATTGCATAGAACGCCCTCACTCGCATGTCTCCATATGAACGATTTAGAATCACATCGTTTGTATCATATTCTAAGTGGACCACGTACTATAGTGTCCCCAAGATAAGGTACCTAGCCTAATCCTTATACTATAGACCTTGGCTATTGACTAGAACTTGATCCATTTTTATGTCTCAACATAAAGTCCAAGATTCATACTATAGCCATGGGTTCTTAGTTTATTCGATTTATGGAGTTATACTTATCAATTCACTTATTCAATAACAACCTTACTGAATAACTTCAATAACCACTTTATTGATAAAAGAATATGTTCATAACGTTTACATACCATGAGTTTTAGGACATAAAACCCAACACTAAGTGAAATACACCTTTTGATAAAGCTGAAGCATTGGAGAGAATTAATGTGCTGCTCTTGTGCGTTGTACAAAAAGTTTATGATAGGAGCTTCCCTTAAATGAAATTCACAGTAGTAAAAATTTTCTAAGTGTTGTTAAATCAAGTAGAAAACAGTCTTGTTTTGTTTAAGAGAAGCTACGATCATTCAATTAGGGTGATAAGAAAGAGTGAGGAAGTTGAGTTGTGTAAAACTTAGGAAGTACCCTTGAGGATCACATTGCCAACTTGCTAGTTATTTTCATCACAGGAGAGAGTAATAAAAATAGATTTGGAAAGTTGCATGCATTACTTAAAGACGAGTAATGGTTCAAGTTTGAGGGTTTCTTAACTCTTATGATAAGAGTTAACAGTAGGCTAAATTAGTGTACTTTTGAGTAAAAAGATTCCTTAATGTGCTTTCATGAACAGAAACTCGTAAGCATTTCTTTTGTGGTTTAATTCGAATAAATAGTTAGGGAGTTGATTAAAATAACTGTTGGTGGTGTCTATTATGCATTAGTATCATTTTTATTCTATCATGTTCTACTAATTTTGCTATAGCATCTTATTTTATAGAAGCAGATTCCTATGACATTGCTAAGCTTAAAGAAAAGGACAGTGAATTGGCATTTCATTAATTGAGCTGGCATGTAGCATGTGATTGGCATAAAAATATCAAACGAGACGACGTCACGTGTCAGCATAAGCCAAATAAGCCCTTATTTGTGTGCCACGTGAATAAAATAGAGAGAGATATAAAAGAGAAGGAAAGAGGCAACCTCAATATGCAGACATTGTGCAATTTCTTTTTGGAAGATTTTTTTTCTTCCCAATTTTGGGGGAGTATTATCCATAGAGAGCAGAAGAGGAAATGGGAGACAAAAAGAGAAGAAGGAGCAACTTTTGAAGGAGAGTATTTCTGGCAAGGAGATTCTCCAAGACAATTTCCAACAATTTCTTTTAGCTTAATCTTTTTTTTTCTTATCCTGGCAACTCAATTATTATGTAATTAAACATTGGATCACTTTCAGTTCCTTTTTAGCCTTTATGAAAGTATGTATTTTTTTTTATTAAATTATATTTTTGTTTTTCCCATTTAAGCATGAACTAATTAGCTTAAGGTGACGATTAGGGAGGTTGTGTTCTTGAATGAATTAAGGATTGCTTGTAGCAAATTTAAGTTGTCGTTTAGTGAGTGTTAATGAATTAATTTCCCTTCTGAATGTAATGACTGGCCATCCTTACATTTTACATCTTGGTATGAACTTGGGAAAGAAAATACTAATAGTTCTACTAGCAACTCACATTAGCATTGTTAATTTATCGAATCTGAAAAAGAGTTAGGGAACACCTCTTCCTAGTGCACACAAAAGAGCACTAATTAACTAAAGGACTAGGAGAAATAGAAATGGATCTTAGCTGTAGAGCTTTAGAAGATGCCTAGAGAATGTTGTAGCATCATGTAGCATTCAGTTTACTAATTTCCCTAATCCGATCCTCTTTTATCTCCAACTGTTATTAGTTGTTGTTTAAAGCCTTTTTAACCTAAATTACTTTTTGATTGTTATTTTTGGTCTTTAAACCATCGATTTAGTTTAGATGCCAAAATTCTCCTAAAGTTCACGCTTTAAGCTAGTTTTGTCAACTTGTCCATGTGGATCAACCTTGTAATGCTACAACTTCTAACAGTACACTTGCATTTACAGTGTGAATAAGCTAAGAAGATTGTATAGCTCTAGCAAGTTAACTAAACACTAACATCATACACCTCAAAGAAAGATTTGAGATGTTGATGTGGGTTCTCTGTAGGCAGACCATGAAATTGCCCCTTTGATTTAAGCATTTAAAACATCACAAGCTTCAACTAGAAGAGTGGTGCTTGAATCCAAGACCCCACTATCACAGGATTCATTTAATTGTATCTTGGAGTTACATAATCTCTTATGGCTCTTTCCCCATCACTAGTAATCTGAAAAATGTTCCCAAGATTAATAGCATGATTCACTACAACTGGTTACTGTCCCACAGACTATTGTACTATAGTTGGTTTATTAGGTAAATTAATCATAATTTTTTATCTTTCTTCCTAATTTTCTCTTTCTCTTTGTTCCCTTCTAATTATTCGAAGGGTTCTTTCTATTTCATGATCAACTTCAACTTCTAGTAAAAATTCTAGACCAGGAAAGTCATTCATGCACTTGTACAACACTTGCAAAACATACTAGCTTAATCAGTGTCTCGAAGTACTAAACTCACCTAAATTCAACATAGAAAATATTTTTATTGCACTTATCCCCAACAACGACACCAAAAACTTGTTAATTATCTTGCTGGTGCAATACAATCTTTTTAGCTCAATTACACCCTAAAATGCAAGTGTACACTTAGCAGTCGTAGCATTACAAGGTCGATCCACAAGGATAAGGTGACAAACATTAGTCCAAAAGCATATAATTTAGGGGAATTAGGTGTCCAACCTCCAACCTAAAATGAGTTGTTAAAAGACCAAAAATAGCAAATAAATAGAAATTAAAGGCTAACAATGACTCCAAGCAATAGTTGATGAATTTCGGAAGGAAAATAAGTTCAGATTATGGAGATTTAGTGAACTGAATGCTACAGGATGCTACAACATTTTCTTCACTACCAGAATAACACAAAACATTTCTTAGGCTTATTCTGACACTCTACAGCTAGAATTCATTCTCATTTCTCCTAGTTCTATGATTTATTAGTGTTCTTTTGTGTGCATTAGGAAGATGTTGTCCCTAACTCTCTTTTAGATTCAATAAATGGATCATGCCAAAGTGAGTTGCTAAGAAATCGATTAGTACTTTTTTTCCTAAGTTCATACTAAATTGCAAAATGTAAAGATGACTAGTCCACATATTCAGATGAAAAATTAATTCATTAACACTCATTAAGTGACAACTTAGGTTGTTACAAGCAATCCTTAATACATGCAATAACACAACCTCCCTAATCCTCACCTTAAGCTAATTAGTTCATGCTTAAGAGGAAAAAACAAAACACTAATTTAAATGAGTAATACATACTTTCGCAAAACTAAAACAACTGAACAATAATCAAATATTTAATTACAACAATAAAAGAAATGTTGAGAGAAGAGAGATAATAATATACTAAGAAGAAATAGAGAAAGTTCCCTTGGAGATTCTTCTTTCGAGAAATGATCTCCTTGAAAAGCTACTCTCCTTCTTCTTTTGTCTCATCTTTCCTCCTCCTTTCTTTTATACCTCTCCTTATTTTTTCCACATGACAAAAGGAATAAGGGCTTATTTGGCTTATGTTGACACGTGGCAGCTTCCCTTTAGCTCTTTTCTTGTGAATCATGTGTTGCGAGCTCAATTAATGAAATGACAAATCAATGTCCTTTCCTTTCTTCTTTCTTTTATACCTCTCCTTATTTTCTCCACATGGCCAAAGGAAAAAGCCTTACTTGGCTTATGTTTGACACATGGCAACCTCTCTTTAGCTCTTTTCTTGTGAATCATGTGTTGCCAGCTCAATTAATGAAATATCAAATCATTGTCCCTTCCTTTCAGCTAAAAAATGTCATAGGAATCTACTTCTGCAAAATGGGATGCTAGAGCAAAACTAGCAGAACATTAAAGAACGAAAATGACATTTATGCAAAATAGGCACAAGTAAGAGATATTTCAGCCATCCCTAGTTATTTATTCATCTTAAACAACAACAAAAAATGCACACTACTTTAAGCTCACAATTGCACATTCAAGGACCTTTTTACTCAAAAGCTCATTGGTTTTAGGCTAAACATAACTCTTATTCTAACAGTTAACAAATGTCAAAAAATTAGAACTAGCTTTGTTCATTAAGGTCAAAAAATGCTTCAAGTTCTCAAAATTGGAACTATTCTTGCAAATCAAGGTTAAAAAATGCTTCAATGACAAAAAATCGGAACTAACCTTGTTCATCAAGGTCTTAAAATGCTTCATGATCAGAAAATTGGAACTAGCGAATCCCACAAGGCCATCCTAATATACTCGATGTTCTAATATGTCTTTTAGGCACGTTTATTTCCAACTGTTCCTCCATGTTCGGTTCATTAAATTCTAAAAGTGCCTTTTGTAGGGAAAAAAAAGGTTGTTGGTTCATTCTAATTAAATTTTAAAACATCCTTGGGCAAATGACAAAATTAAGCTAACTTTATGTTGAATTTCATACAAGATTGAACATTGCCCATACGTACAAAATCACGAAATGGTTCCAAAAGTACAATTGAGAATGAATAAAGATTAGATTAAGCTTAGGGATAGATTCTCAACATAATATATAGGAGTTGCACATTTCTTAGAAGTGACAAAGAATCATATTAATGAGGTAGAAAAAGCAAGATGTCATGCAAGAATTATCTTCATTCAATGTTGTAATTATTAGACTAAGCGAAACAACATCTATTTATGCATAGAATATCTTCAAGCTGCAGTCAATGGGTGTATCACGGAAAACTTTCCAACTTATCTCGATTTCAAAGAGACCCAACTCCTCTACTAAAATGACAAATTAAACAAATATTGCAATCTTATCATTGAAGAAGATGAGATGTTTGATCTCTTCGATGATTTGCGAGGTTTGGTGGTAGAAGAGAATGTAGATGAAGAGGACCTTGGAATGAGATGCCAACAATCGTTCATGAAAGGAATACTTCAATCATTTTGTAGGAGTTAACGAATGAAAGACTCGCAATCCATTGTATCCTAGTTATACACAATTCTCTTCCTTGAACTTTTTGGTCAAGTTGATGCATATCAAAGTGATAAATAATTGAAGTAACAAATCATTTGATATTTTGCTACAGTTGTTAAAAGAAGCCTTTCCAAGTGGTGCACTTATACATGGTTCGAACCTAAGAGAAAGCTACGTGAGTTAGAGCCTAAGATATGTAGATGAAGAGGACTTTGGAATGAGATGCCAACAACGTTCATGAAAGGAATACTTCAAACATTTTGTAGGAGTTAATGAATGAAAGACTCGCAATCCATTGTATCCTAGTTGTACACAATTCTCTTCCTTAAACTTTTTGGTCAAGTTGATGCATATCAAAGTGATAAATACTTGAAGTAACAAATCATTTGATATTTTGCTATAGTTGTTAAAAGAAGCCTTTCCAAGTGGTGCACTTATACATGGTTCGAACCTAAGAGAAAGCTACTTGAGTTAGAGCCTAAGATATGCATGAGTCCATCTATGTTTGCAAACACAATTGTTTATTTTTAAAGGAATTTGTAGATTGTCAAAGTTGTCCAATGTGTCACTACAAAAAAAAATATACATCTAGCGAAGAAAGATTTCTCGACAAAAAAAAAGCTTTACCGATGTTTAAAGAAAACGTTGGTAAAAGTTACGTCTACCCCGGCGGTTTTTGAAAATGTCAGGATTAGTGGACTATTTGTTGATATTTTACAAAAAAAACGTTGGCAGATGGATGCCTTTTTTACAACGAGGAAGGTTAGTTTAATCAAATAAGATGTGTCAACGTTTTCTAATGGCTATGAAGACGTTTTAAAAACGTCGGGAAAGATTTGCCATAAAAACAAATTTTGGCCCCCTTCTTCTCCATTTTGATTTCATTTTCCCTCCCTCCTTTCTCTCTACCTCCCTCCCTCCACTCTCCCGTAGCTAGCCTCACCACCTCTCTTCATCGTCGTCTTATCGTCACCGCCGCACCGCCACTCTCCCCCTCCGTTGAAGCTCTTTTGGAAAAGACCATCATCCTCATTCATACATTGCCAAATCTTTTGCAACCTTGTTTCCATTACGCCAAGTGTGTATTAAGCTTTTGATTTCTAACTATTTTGTGTACAAGTAGTAGGGGCAGTACGTTTCGTATTGTTGTCTCTGGTTAAATCTTTAGAACATTTTTTGTATTAATTGGGACTTTGACATAATCTTTTCTCGTAGGTTGTTTCAAAACTAACGTTTGCATGGATACAAGTAATTTGAGACCACCTCAAGGTGGAGAACCTAGTATCAAAGGTAGGGATTGGAGGTCTCAATTGCAGTTCACTTCTCGACAGTGTGATGTCAACAAGATGTATGGTTTCTTACTTCTTTTCTTCTTGCTCTGTCATTATATCTTATCCAAAAGAAATGTGTTTAAGCTTGTACAACTTTTTGTTTCATAGTCCATTCCTTAGGTTTAGTTATTTTGGGATGGTTGTGTGAATTAAACTATGAATAGCAAAACATTCAAAATATAGAACCATCATAGACCTTTTTGTTATTTCTTTCATAACCTCTTCTTTGATTTTGCGTATTACTGATTGATGCTAACTATTTCAGGAACCTAGTTTGTTTAAATTATTCACATTCATTTTTTCCATCTTTGGTTTGAAGGTATGGTAGGTTAGAATTGGATCCTATTATTTTTGGGACTTTGGATCTTGCTGAATTTTTCTTAACCTTTCTAAAGTGCATTCCTTCGAAATCTCTAATATTTTGAATCATAGTAATGGGTTACTTTTGGAGTTTTCCTTTCGTGAACAACATCTCATGCTTTTGTGTTTAATAAACTAGTTAGTCATTGTGTTTTCTATTTTTATGTTAGAATGGAAACTTTGGAGAGGCACTTTCCTATTTCTAGTTCTGAGGGATTGAGTGAGCTGAGCAAAATTATTGTGAGGTGTTGAAGAATTTGTTTGTTGGTGCCTCATTGAAATTTACATGTTCGACCTGTCTATCGGATAGAATTTTCTAAATTTCTTTTTTATGTAATGTCTATAATTTTAAAACATTATGTTTGTAGAAATAGTAACAAACTTTATGTGTCCATAATTTGATTTAATCATTATTTATCATTAGAGTTTTTATTTTTGTTGGGTTTATTTGTTTTAATTTAGAAGGATAACACCACATACGGATAGAATTACGCCTTAAAAGATACTTTTGAGCTGCCTAGGCTTATGCATTCTAATCTAAAACTTTCAGATTGTGCCATGCGTTTTTTAAAATTTCATATGATATTCCTATGGAAGTTACTTATTTTGAGACTCTTATTAAAAATGAATTTTTCATTGACTGAGATAATTGACGTCACTTATGCAATCATTTCTTATCTTTTATTTTGCCCTCAAAACTAGGAGTCTTTTTAGTATGATGGTATCTACATTAACCATTATTCCTTCCCCTAAACTTTTTGCAATGTCTTTAGTCCTTTGCTTCTTTTGATTAACTTTGACTGTATTCTTCGCAGTGACTTATCCTAGCTCGAGTGATGGTAATATTTAAATTTATCCTAGCTCCACAATAATTTGTGCAGTTTATTAAGATTAGCAATTAAATTATCTACTTTGCTAACTTGTTTTATTAATTAGTTGAAGCATAGAAGCAGCCAGAGAATAAACCTCTCACTCTCTAGTTTCATTTTAAATTTGAAGTTTGTTTCATTAGTTTTCTTTCCAATGAGTTTATGTTGTTTAATTGTTCCTATAGTTTCACTTGTTCTCTAAAATTTCCTAGTGTTGGGACTATTTGATTTCAGTTTTTTTGAATAATGAGTCTCAATATATATTTCAAGTATGCCACATTCTGAGCATAAACCCATGTAGTCTTCCTAACAATATTTTTTTAACCACTTTGTATTTTTCATGATTTGATTTATTTGATTCATTATTTGGGTTGATTGTTTTAATATTTAATTAAGTATACTTTAATTTCCTTTTTGTATTAAAGTATTTTGGATTTACTATTACTTTGAAATTAAAGTTATTTTAGGAGTTAGCTACGAACATTAAAAGCGTCTTACATTCTAAAAGTTCATCTCTAGTTCTCATTTGAATGGAGAGATTATATTAGCCATCATTCTACTTGTTCAACATGGCCCTACCCTTAAGGTTGTTTAGTCCTAATGTTAGCCCTTGTTTTAACATTGCATATCCAATAGGTTGAAAAAGAATTTTGTTGGTTAGCTATGCGTGCATCCAACATTTTGTTTCTAATTAAATTATTATGAAAAGGATGACGGATTTTTTCCATCATCTCAAACTATCATATGGCGACATTTTTAAAGATGTCTGGCAAAACGTTTTATTTAATTATCTAAAAATGACTATCTATAAGTTTTGGGGTTTATTTTAAAATATTATTACTTTTTGAGCTTGTTTCTAAGAATTTATGTTTTTAAATATTGTTTAAGTTTTGAGTTTGTTTAGATTTCAGTTTTTTTAGATATGTTATTCTATCTCCTCTAAATCCCTACAATCTCTCTCTATCTTCTTTTCTATGTTGGAGCATTAAGTTTATTTAATGTGTTCAAATTTTATTTTATTGTTTTCAAATCTTTTAAATTATCTATCTCCAATTCCTAAAATTGCGTTCTCTCTCTTCTTTTAGTTAAAATAGTTCATTTGTCATTTTACTAACTTTCTTAAATCTTTGCAAAAGTAAAAGAAATAATGTGTAAATATTTGAAAAAACAATATAATTTTGTAAATATTATCATAGAAGGTATATGTAATGATCCGACTTCCAAGACTCAATTTCCAATGATCATTATAATCATGCATGTTTAAAACGATGAAAGAACTTGAAGATAACATCTAGAAAATTAAATTTATTTTTAAAGTAGCTAAAATAATTGAGAAATAATTTAATATAATTTAATGGGATTCCAATTTAAAATAAACAATATAAAAATGTCATGTAAATTATAAAGAATGCTAAAATCACATAAAGGTCCAATAATAATTAATCCAACATTAATTTAAATACTGAAAATACAACAGTTAAATTGCAGAAGACTATGTGACTCATCCATGGCCTCTTCACAACCAATCTTCATCAACCATCCAGTATGCCCTTGCAATTACCTAGAAAAAAAATATTTAAAGAAAAGGTTGAGTATTTTAAACAAATACTCAGTAAGCAACCCAACCCACGAGTTAGAAATGCAAACACATGCAATCATACAATACTCATGTGGGACCTACTTTATTAGCATTTCAGTTTAGACTAGCAGCCTAATTAATATGACATGTCATTAACAATCTTCTCAGTGATTATGCACTCACTCCCTTACTCGTGCCACCTCTAAATTACCAATGTGAGTTCTTCTCAGGGAGCCCTACTACCTGATGATAGATGACGCTCAATTAGTGTAGCCAAGCCCCCCAACACCGACCCCCTACATCGGCGTCACTCATCAATTCAGTCCGTGCAACATACAACAGTCCATGCATAAGCCCAATTAACTTAACAATCATATCGTTCACATGTTCTATTCATAAAACCTTATTATATATAAAAATACACACGGCAAAAGAAGAAGACTTTGCCAAAGAGAAAATGTGGTTCTTTATATTTCTCTCAATCAGAACCCTGGAATGACACAAAAAAATAAAGAATATAAAGGTAGGGCTGAAAAGAAACCCCACACGTGTCTTACACCAATAGAATACAAGAACAACATAAATAATAATAAAACAAAACGAAAATACATAAAGACTCACGTAAACAATAGAGATAAAATAACCACCAAGTAATTAGCAATCAGATGGTTTAACATCCTCTGCAAGCTGACAAGGTGATGAACAACTGTGACCTTCACACGCAACCCTTGGAAGCAAGAAGTGGATAATCCTTTGGTCATTATGTCAGCAAGTTGATCTTCAGATGAAACATGACGAACGATGAGCTGGCGATTGAGGATGCATTCGCGTACGAAGTGTTGGTCAATCTCTATGTGTTGAGTGCGTTGATGCATTACTGGGTTGGCAACAATGCATATAGCACTAATGTTATCACAAAGTATTACTGGTGGAGACCGAGGCTTGAAACCGAGTTCAGAAAGTACTAAAATGACCCACACCACTTCAGTTGCAGCATTTGCTAAACCCCAATATTCAGATTTGGCACTTGAGCAGGATATTGTTTTCTGTTTAGATGAAACCAAGAGACTAAATTTGATCCCAAGAATGTACAATACCCACTTATCCTACGTCAATCATCTGGACAACTTGCCCAATCTGCATCCCTATAACATGTGAGATAGAGTGGAGAAGCTGTAACATATAAACCATGGCCTAAAGTGCCTTTAAGATAACGTAGGATACGTTTCACAGCCAACCACTGTGTTGTTGTTGGAGAAAGAAGAAACTGACAGACCTTATTTACTATAAAAGATAAATCAGGTCAAGAAATTGTGCAATGTTTTAACGCACCCATGATGCTTCGATATTCAGATGAATTAGGCAAGGGTTCAACATCCTTAAGAGATAAAAAGGTGCCACAAATCATCAGAGTGGCTATAGGCTTGCTGTCACACATATCAGCTCGTTTTAATAAGTCCATTATGTACTTTTGTTGAGACAAATGTAAACCATCACGAGTTTTGGTAACATGTATGCCAAGGAAATAATTGAGAGGTCCAAAATCCTTAAGCAAAAAATGGCTATTTAGGTTGAAAATTGGAGATTGAAGCATGGATGAGTCACTACTGGTATCAATAATATCATTGACATATACAAGAATAATCAACACAGCAAAGGAAGTTTGTAAGAAAGACATTGCAGAATCTGACCTAGAAGCTTGGAAAACCCACTCTATTAGACATGAACTAAGCTTCAAGAACCATGCTTGTGGACTCTGTTTTAGACCATAAATAGCCTTGTTCAATCGACATACATAGTTTGGATGTGCAGGATCAACAAAGCTAGGGGGCTGATCCATGAAAACTTCTTCGTTAAGGTCACCATTTAAAAAGGCGTTATTTATATCCAATTGTCTAATAGTCCAGTTATAGGTGACAGCAAGGGAAAGAACAATGTGAATTGTAGCCAGCTTCACCACAGGGCTGAAAGTATTAAAAAAATCAGCACCAAAAGTTTGATTGAAGCCCTTTGCCACAAGATAGGCTGTGTACCTCTCAATTGAGCTAGATGGGTTGAATTTAAGTCAAAAATCCACTTACAGTCGATGGATTTACAACCGGCCGGAGGAGGTACCAAATGCCAGATTTGATTTTGACAGAGGGCATCAATCTCAAGATCCATAGCCATTTTCCAAGTTGGGCATGTAAGAGCTGCTTTGTAGGAGGAAAGTTCTTGAAACGACAAATTGTTGGGGTGTACATTAGCTATTGTTTGCCATACTTTTTGTTTGAATACACCAAGTTTGGATCTTGTAAGCATGGGATGAGTATTAGAAGGTGGGGGTAAAGATGGTTTTTGAGTGGGATTGGAAGAAAATGAAATAGAGGAAGATGGTGATGACAATGAAGATGGAGAGGGGTTGATTGATAGGTTGTGAAGAATGGGGGTGGTTTGTGTGGATGAAAGGGTGGGTTGGTTTGTTGGGGAGGGAGAGGAAGAAGGTGAAGAAGATGGTGGGAGAACCAAGGGATGGGTTTGGTTGGAGGAAGTGACCAAAGTGTTGGAATTGGGTGAAACATGTCGAGAAGAGGAAAATGGAGGAATTAGTTGGTCTGATCTAGAAATTGAATGTGATTTGACAAGGTTCTAAGCAAGGTCATGTGGGATGGCAGGGAGAGAAAAAGATGGTAAATAAAAAGAATTTGGGACATTAGATGTAACAAAATTGGAATTTAAACAATTTTGGGATAAATTGAAGAAATTCTCATTGAAGACAACATGACGGGAGACATAAATTCAATCGATGGCATAGTCTAAACATAAATATCCTTTGTGATTAGAACTAAAGCCAATAAAAACACATTCAGTGGAATGAAAAAGGAGTCTATTTTTGTTATAAGGGCGAAGAAAGGGAAAACACGCACAACCAAAAACTTTTAAAATATTGTAATCGGGGTTGGATTTATAAAGTTTTTGGTATGGTGATTTATGGGAAAGAATTGAAGTGGGTAGGTAAACAGCGGTTTGAAAAGCGAAAGGCCAAAAAGATAAGGGAATGGAATATTGAACCAAGAGAGAAAGACCAGCCTCAACCACATGACAATTTTTTCGTTCAACCTTGTCGTTTTGCTGCGAAGTGTGGGGACAAGATATGTAATGCATAATTCCATAATTGGCTGAAAAGGAGGAGAGGGAACAAAATTCACCTCCCCAATCTGTTTGTAAAGCTTTAATGTCATAAGAAAATTGGGTTTTTACCATAACTTTAAATCGAAGAAATAAAGAGAAAACTTCATCTTTTGTTTTGAGAAGGTAATGCCAAGTAAAATGAGTAAAGTCATCGATAAATAGTAAGAAATAACGAGCACCATTTATAGATTTTTTCAGAGACGGACCCCACAAGTCAGAATGAACAAGCTCGAATGGCTTTGAACTCTTACTAAGACTAAGGGAAAAAGGTAAACATTGACTTTTTGTCTTTTGACACGAAACACAATTACTAGAGGCAGTGATTGATGTGCAATCAATATTACAAAATTTCAAAATTTTCCTTACTATGTGAGGTGTTGGATGGTCGAGCCGAAAATGCCACAAGGAAGACTCTACCTTTGAAAGAAGGGCAGCAGTTGGTGACAAGCTTGAACGAATCGTATGTGTTGAGTATGGTGCAGGTAGTTTATATAGACCACCTTCAAGATAACCCTGGAAAAGAATTTTCTTGGACAACACATCCTTCACAATAAAGAAATTAGGATAAAATTCAACAGAGGCCAAATTATCCATACATAGTTTTGAAATGCTGATGAGCTTATGAGAAATAGATGGAGCATGCAAAACATGAGATAAGTAAATTGGTATGGAGGCAGACGATAATAAAGATGCAGTCCCAATGTGAGAGATAGGAATAGATTTACCATTGCCCACTATTACTTGCTCAGAACCTTGATATAATGTCGGATTAGAGAGGGGTTGATGTCCTGAGATACATGGTGTGTTGCCCCGGAGTCCATATACCAAGCGTCATCTGAAACAGTGGAGGGATTTGGAAAAAGGAAAGCAGGGGAATTTGTGGGCTGTTGGTTATATAAAGGTTGTGTAATGGGAGAATTTTGGCTATTGGGATGTGACTAAGTCGGTTAAAAGAAGCTTGTGGTAAATTTTGGGTTTGGGTATAAGGTTGGTAATTCAAATTGGCTCTATGATGGCAAACAAAAGTTGTGTGTCCAAATTTTCCACAGATTTGGGATTGAACTTTACCTCGAGTGAGTGTCAATTGACGTGAAATCCAGCAAATTTGATTGTTGGACCGAGCTTGGTGAGGGGAACCAAGGATACCGGTTGTTGAATTAGGCACACAAGCATTAGGAGCAGTAAATTGGGGTGGAAACCGAATATTTTGTTTGGCACCAGAAGAGTTACTGAACTGTAGATTGGCCATGTTTGCTTGAATGTTATTTAGTTGGTCAACTAAATTTTGTCGCTCAAGATGATATTCATGACTAAGTAAAAGTGTGCGCACATCTTCAAGAGTGGGCAAATCAATATGATTCAGTATAGATGTGACAAAAGGATTGTATTTGGCACCAAGACCCTTGAGAATATATGCAATATGGTCTTTATGTGAAATGGGCTCCTCAGTGGAAGACAACTTATAAGCGATTTCTTTGATTTTGGCCATAAATTGAGATACTGATGACCCATCCTTTTTAATTCTTTGTAGCTGAGATTTGAGGCTGAGGACTCGAGTAGAAGATGTAGGTTTTTCTCAGAGATTCCGATATATCAAAAGCAGTCGTAAAAGAGACAATTTTGCCAACTTTTTCTTCAGTAAAAGATGAGTAAAGTAGAGACATTACCGTTCAATTAAACTTCTGCCAAACTAAGAAATCTGGATTGATATGGCTTGTGATATTGTCAAGAAATTGAGGACATGCAATTGTGCCATCAATAAATTTCTCCAAACTATGAGCATAAATTAGGTTAAGAAGTTGATTCATCCATAATAAGTAATCAGAGTTGTTGAGTTTAATGGAAAGAGACTAAAAGAGGTTGGGTAAGACTTGAGGTATGAAGGGTATGGGTTGGGCAACAGGAGAAAAATTTGGGGATTGATATAGACCAAATTGTGGTTGTGGAGTAGAGAACATTTGAGGAGTGAGTGGGAAAACAGAGGTTGTAGGGGGTATGCCCGTGGCTAGAGGAGTGACTGGTGACTGGATATTTGGGTTTACAATAGGCGGGTTTTGGTTTGTTCGAGGTATCCCAGTGGGTATTTGATTTGAAGACGACCCAAGACCAGATCCAGATGTTGAAGAAGGAGGTAAATGTGCCATTGATGACAAAAAGAAGTTCACCTAATAGCTTTAATACCATATAAAAATACACACGGTAAAAGAAGAAGACTTTGCCAAAGAGAAAATGTGGTTCTCTATATTCCTCTAAACGACACAAGAAAATAAAGAATATAAAGGTAGGGCTGAAAAGAAACCCTACACGTGTCTTACACCAATAGGATACAAGAACAACATAAATAATAATAAAACAAAACAGAAAATACACAAAGACTCATGTAAACAACAGAGGTAAAATAACCACAAAGTAATTAGCAATCAGATGGTTTAACACTATACTTCTAAGGCACCTAACATAATCCTCAAACAATGCCTCCAGCAATCAACATGCTTATACTAATCATGGCATCAAATCAAATATTTCAATGCGACGAACAGGAACATAAAGTCATAGAAGGCATGCTCATCATCAATATACAACACATATTACACAGTCAGATATTTTTGCAAGGCAATTAACATACAATTTCTTTAACCTAGCCCGAAGGCTTACCCGTGAGTAGAGCCACTTACCTTGACTTTTTAAAATAAATTCTAAATCAACCTTTGTTAGTCCGGTCTAATCTCCTCAATCAAGTTCTCTTTCATAGTTCCCAAAAGTTGAGAATGTTAGCAAATAATCCTCAATTTAGGCTTTAACATTCATCTCGGCTAAGATTTTGAAGAAGGAGTTATATCGAGCTCACTATACAGCACGCATCGCCACTATCCACGTGTCGCTGCATGAGTTGCCCTACGTGCCATAGCCAGTAAGATCTTTTTTTCTCTTCTTGTTTCGCGTAGCCCAGCTGTCGATCTACCTAATGGGCTAGATCATGCACCACTTCTCTCTTCCACGACTGCTCACGCGTCGGATGAAGCTCACGGGTTGGGGGAAGTCTTCACGCACCGCTCGTCATTTTTCGGTGCTGCCTTCTGTTGTTAGTCAAGTCGTACTGTCATGGTCCTTCTCGTAGAGGGTTTACAGCCTCCACTCGTCGCTACTATCACCGAAGAATGAATAAAAGGACATCAGTGGTTAAATGTTGTATGCATGCACGCGCGCGAGAGAGAGAAAGAGAGAGAGAGCCTCACGGTGTTGCCGTTGTAGGTGTGTCGTCGTGCTGATGTGCTATCGCAGGCTGGAGGAGAAGAGGGAAGAGGTGATGTGCATGCGAGGGGAGGGAAGAGAGAGAGAGTTTGGGTTTTTTCTTTTCACCCAAAAAAAAACAGAGAGAGGTGGAGGCTAAGATTCCATTTTTGTCTATTTAAAGGTTACACCCACCAACCTAATCTTTCTCCCTCTTTCCTTAATTACAAGAATACCATTACCCACTTTATTTATTTTTCCACTTATGTTTCCATAATTAAAACCCAATTTAATTTTCTAAGATTTTTCCTAATATCTTCTTTCCTAAAATAAACTTCCACTAACTCATTAGTTCTCAAAATTAACTCAATTAATCCAAATAATTCTCAACCACTTAATAAAATTAATTCTAAATAATGCTCATAAATGATAAAATTAAATAACGGGACGTTACATTATAAGTATGAAACTACCCTTTTTTTAGTAACTACTTCAATTAGCTTTCAATCGACCTAAATTTCACAAATAAAATTAGATTATTGTCCTTATTTACCTCTACATTTAGATAAATAGTTGCCACAATGTCATTGCAATGCAGACTGACCGACGCCCTCCCTAATAGTCTCTTTCGATGGCAGAAGTTTGGAGTCGCCAACAATCATTCATAGGGTATGATTGGTTACAAAATTTTTGAAAAATAGTCTACAAAACTAGAAAATAGGTTCGGGAGTAAATTGAGTGTAGGGAAGGTCTTAGCACCCCTACAACACCCGTAAAAAATGGTTACCAAAGTTTATTTCCAAATTATCCTGTTATTTAATTAGTCAAAAGAAAAATTTTTTTTTTTTGTGTTGTTTTGAATGTCCCAAGTTTGTTCATTCATATTTCAATAATAAAATAGAACTAATGATTATGAATGGCGGAAGGCCATCAGAAAAATTTTGAAATACGTTTACGAAATCCAAAACGTTTTATTTTATTTAGGAATAACAAATTCATTTCAAAAGAATTTTAAAAATTCATTTTGAGGAAACAATTCTTTTAAAAATTATTTTCAAAAAAAAAATCATTAAAACTTTTTTTTCATTCTAAAGCAAGTTTTAGCAAATTTTATAATTTTCTTTAATTTCTAAAAGAATACTTCTTAAGAAATAATTTTTAAAAAAGAAATCATTTTAAATACTTAAATAAATTATTTTCATCACCAAAAAGAATTTATTATCTTTCCCCAACTGAAAATCATTTTCTAAAAATAAGAAGTTAAGAGATCCACCTTGTCTCACCTATTTCTTCGGACCCCCGTTGTGGAAGAGTCACTTTTCGAGGTGTCGTCATTGAAAGGTTGTCAGAAAGTCACTGGAGGGTCGTCGAAAAGGAACCAGAGAGTCACCAAAAAGTCATTGGAAGAGGGTCGTCGAAAAGTCGTCGGAGTATTGCCGAAGGTCAACCAAAAGTCAGCGAAAGGTTGTCGGAGGTCACCAAAATAAAAAGTCACTGGAGTATTGTCGAAGGTCGCCAAAGGGTAGCTGGAGGGTCATCAGAGGTCACCGAAAAGTTGTTGGAAAGTTATTGGAGGTCGTTGGCGAGTCGTTGAAAGGTAGCTAGAGGGTGGTCTTAGTTTGTGAATGGGAGAAAAGTAAAGACAGCTCAATTTCCAAACCAAAACTCACTGCCCCTTTACTTTTGTTTTTACCTCTATTTATAGGATTTAGGTGAATCTAAAATTAAAATTAAACTCAATTTAAAAAAAATATTAAATTTTTTATTTTTTACTTTAAAAATTGAATTAATCTTAACCAAATATTAATTTCAAAAACTTTTGCAATTTCTAAAATTTGTTTTTTATACTTTTCAAAATCAAAGCAATTTTTGGATTTTTTTTAAAAATGTTATCAAAATATTTTTAAAATTGTTTTCGATATCTTTTAAAATCTAAATTAATTTAACAAATTTAAAATCAAATTTCAATCCCAATTTGAAAAATCTAATTTATTTCAAATGTAAAAAACATGATTTGATTTTGAATTCAAATCATAAAAACTTGATTTTTTTAACCAAAAAAAATGACTTTTCCCTAAAAAGAAAAATATTCAAATTGCAAATCAATGTTTTTTCTAATCCAAAATAAACTTTACTTTTCAAATCTAAAATTTCATCATTTCCTTTTTCTATTATATTTAATTTTTATTTTTATTAAAAACGAAATTGAGCCAGACCAATTACGGTGTCTACAGTTTGCCCCTCTTTGTGTATTCTTGTAAAACTAAGAGGGTAGACAAAAGAATAAAAAAAACGAATTGGGAAGGCGAGGATTTGTTTATTAAATGGGGTTTCAATCTCATACAACCCACTGAATTTCATTTTGACTATATGAGTAAATGTGTTGGACTTAAGCTCACTATAGGCTTTGACCATAATCTTGCACTGAGTTTGACTTAACAGATAAAAGAATAGGACCTGAACTTGAAACAAGCTTTGATCTCAATCTTGGATTGGGTTCAATTTGACCGAAAAAAGATAAAAAGAACGGACCTAAACTTGAAACAAGTTTCAACTTCAATCTTCGACTGAGTTCGATTTAACTGAAAAGGGTAAAAAGAATTGGACCTTAATTTGAAACAGGCTTCGACCCCAATATTGGATTGGGTTTGATTTAACATAAAAGAGATAAAAGGAATCAGACCTAAACTTGAAACAGGCTTTGACTTCAATCTTGGATTGGGTTTGATTTAATCGAAAAGGATAAAAGAATCAGACCTGAATTTGAAATAGGCTGAACGGGTTGTCGAAGCCCTCAAATAAAATACTAATTTTTTTAAACTAATCTGTAGAAATAGTGGAATTGGATCAAATCCCAAGAGAACTATGAGGATTAATTTTCCAATGCTAATCAATAAAAGTAAAGAAGGTTTTTTATGGGTTAGTGAATTAAACTAAATTAAACAAAAAAATAAAAGTCTCAATTAATGAGAGTAGATATTACCAAATATCCAATCCAAAGATGAATTTTTCATTCAATTGTAATTTGATCATACGCCTAAATGATGACTTTCAATTCAAGAACTTAGTCTACTGGACACGATAGAGTGACAAGTATAAATTCTCGTAAATTTATTAATTCAAATCCAGCATCCAAGTCAATTCTTATCAATAAATTAATTGGGCATGATAACGTTCCATATCAATTAAAAGATAACTAAACCAAAACTAATCAATCGAGATAGCTACAATTTAATTAGTTTTGTTTTCTTATTTCCCTAGAGTTTATTATGCAAGCTATGCAAAAAGGAATAGCCACATTTACACACACATAAGCCGACTCTTTGCTATTTTAATTTCAATCATTTGTAATAACTAGGATCACAAATTCATGGATAGCGGTAGAAAGATTGAAATAAAATTATGATGTCAATTTAATTAATAACAATCACTCATAAAAATTAAGAACAAGAAATAAATACTTCTTGAATTAAAAGAAAGTTCATAGAAAGAATCGAAGTCTCATAAAATTTACAATTGGAATTGCAATTAGCTCACCCTTGAAATAGAAATGAAAACTTAGCCACTCATGGTGGCAAAGATCGAACTCGATCAAAATGAAAAGATTCGCCAAGAAACTCGAAATGTTTACTCTCTGCTTTTTGGTGGTGCCCTTCTACAATGCCCAAAATCCTCTTTTTATAGGCCAAGAATGGGCTAAAAATAATCTAACTACCAAAAAGATTTTTAAATAAAAAAGGAAGAAAAATTTTGACCCACAAAAAATGGGGAAGTTCCAACAAATTTTGACTCATTTTAATATCTAAAATATCTATTTTTCTCCCAAATTGTAAGACGTGGTATTGCCTTATTGCAAAAAGTCTTCTGCCTTCCAAAAAAAGGAGCTTTACGGTCGAATTTTGCCAAATTCTGGTACTTCATCACTTGAATAAATTTAATCATAATTCTCAGGATTTAGCATGAAATCAATTCACAACATAAAGGAATTCAACACAAAAACTGACTAACTTTACGACCTATCACAAGTGTCAACTTGAATCTCCGATTGGGTTCGATTTAACCAAAAAAAGACAAAAAGAAAGGACTTGAACTTGAAACAGGTTTCGACCTCAATTTCGGATTGAGTTTGATTTAACAAAAAACAAAAACAAAACAACGAACCTGAACTTGAAACAAACTTCGACCTCAATCTCAGATTGGGTTCGATTTAAATAGAAAGATAAAAATAACGGACATGAACTTGAAACAAGCTTCAACCTCAATCTCGAATTGGGTTCGATTTAACCGAAAGAGATAAAAAAAAATCATACATAAACTTGAAATATGTTTCGACCTCAACCCTAGATTGGGTTCGATTTAACCAAAAAAAAAAAAAATCGGACCTGATCTTGAAACAGGCTTCGACCTCAATTTCGGATTGAGTTTGATTTAACAAAAAACAAAAACAAAACAACGAACCTGAACTTGAAACAAACT
>JAOANK020027710.1:0-20951 GCA_026257165.2 Telfairia occidentalis | reverse complement strand
TTTAATATTTGATATTAAAATAATCAAAAATTAAATTAGAAATATTTTTTAATTTAATTATTTTGGTTTTAATTTGAGAAATTAAAAATCAAAATAAAAGAAAATTGAAGAAGAAAAAAAAGGGAGGAAATGGATTTTGGTGAAATTCCATTTCCTTCACCGTATGTCTCCAACATTTGCCACCTCCAATTCTCATGCTACCTCACGATGATTGAGTGTCAATCTTGGGTGAGGTAATTGTGCATGATTTTTTCTATAAAATGGAGCCAAATTCGTGCATGAGTAGGTTAATGAAGGTGATTAATTCTCTTCCCAAATCTTGGTGTTCATGTGTTGAACTTAAACCAAGCTTCACCACTTCTCCTCCATCATTCACCAATCAAGGGATCCCACCATACCGTTCCTTGGCCAAAGAATAGCTGAGAAGACACTAGTGGTGGTCAGGACTTGCTCGTGATCAATTCCACCAGAGATAGAGGGAGGATAGAGCTACAAAGTTGAGTTTACTTTTTCTCTGTTGCCCCTCTCTAAAGCATGATTTTCCAACTTAATTTGAGCTAATTAGAGTGCATAAGATTGTTATGCGCTGCATATGTATGTGATACATCCTACAAGCGATTTGTGAAAAAAGATATGGATGTTCAATTTACCAAACTCTTAGAAATTTTTAAACGATTACATATTAACATTCCTTTTGAAGATGCCCTGGAGCAAATGTCGAACTATGTCAAGTTCATGAAGGAAGTGTTGTCTAAGAAAAAGAACTTTGGGCAATATGAGAAGGTTTATTTGACAGAGCAATGTAGTGCCATACTACAAAAGAAGCTACTTGAAAAACTGAAAGATCTAGGGAGTTTTACTATTCCCTATACTATTATTAGTTAAGAGATTAATCTATTAATCTCATGCCTCTGTCTATTTTTAGGAATTTGAACTTGGGGCAAGTACAGCCAACTACCATCCGTCTACAGCAAGTAGATTGATCTGTAACATTCCCTAAAGGTATAGTAGAGGATGTATTAGTTAAAGTTGACAAGTTCATCTTTCTTGCAGATTTCATAGTGTTAGACATGAAAGAGGACTCAGAGATGCCCATCATATTGGAAAGACCATTCTTGGCCACTAGAAGGGCCTTATATAGATGTCCAGCAAGGTAGTCTTACCTTAAGGGTGAATGAGGAGGTAAGTTTTTACATTTATCGAGGTTCTAAAGACCCTTCCAAGGTAAGTACTTGCTGTAAGTTGGATATTTGTGAGAATAGTTGTGCTTAAAATGTTAATCCTAAAACTTCGAATGTGTCTAATATGAGAAAATGCATATTGTACCCCAGTTGTGGTAGTTTAAATGTTTTAAATGAAAACATGCATGCTCCCTTGCTGTGAATACTGTTGATGAGAATGTACATTCTTCTTCTTCTGAAAATTGCTCTTTGCCTATTGATATTAAGAAAATCTATTTGAATGTTAAACCTCCTGATTGAAAGTTAAAACCTTACCCTTGCATTTTAGATATGTTTCTCTTGATTCTTGTACTTACATCGTTATGCATGCTACTGTGAGTAAGGTATAAGAAAACATTTTCTTGAATGTGATTCATAGGGTAAAGAATGAATGTGGGAAGGAAAAAAAATCGATCCAAGCCATGGTGATGAAAGAATGAGCTCATTAGATGTCCGGTCTAGCTTGAGACATTAAACCAAATGCTTCTTGGGAGACAATCCAAGCATCTTTCCCTTTTCGTTTGTTGAGTTTGTTATTTTAATTTACTTAGTAGTTGTTTAGTTCTGATGGATTTTGCACATATCTCTCTCTTTTTTCAGGAGCCATAACACAGTCGTACTCAGTCCACATGCCTGTCGTATAGTGGACCGCTCCATACTCCAGGCCAGTATCGATTACTTTTCTTGCTTTGTCTTATTTTTAATACATTGAGGATAATATATGTTTTTAAGTTTGGGGTGAGGGGTGTCTTGAGTACTCTGTACTGCTAGGGTAGATTCTGATTGTGTGTTGATCTTCTAAAAACTATGACTGTGTGATGATGATTGATGATTGATGATTTTCTAAAAATTTAGTCAACTTTTTTTTTAATTTTTCTGATGAAATGAGTGATTGTTTGCCTGACTATATGCTATAAGAGTAGAACTGTAATAGTTGCATGCTAAGGACTATGATTTCCCATGATTTGTTGTAACGTGTATGTGAGTATAAATAAAGAAAATTAGTAGGGTACTTCTGAGGTAAGCTATGTTTGAACTCTTTCTTTGAATCTCTTGCCTTTCGAGCACGTACTCATCTTATTTATAGTCCTGAAGGCTTAAGTGTAATTAATAGAGTTAGACTTAAGCTACTTCAAAATGGTCGAATTTTTAGATAGTGAAAGTCTGAAATAAAAGAGTAATTGATTAAACTTTTGTTTATTAAATAAAGCATGTCTAGAGAGGTTACTCTTTCTTTCTTTGGCCCTTTAGTCGATGGGGAATGCTATGTAAAGTAAAAAAAAGCAAAAAGAAAGTGAGTACGTTCCTAGAATAGAGGTGTTGCTCGTAGTTGGATGCTTAGCGCCTAGGAAGCTGGGGAAGCCAGAACGAAGGTAGTACATCTTGACCAGGCTCCTCTTTTAGACATTTTTTTTTATGACAAATAAATAAATGAATAAAATTCAATATAAAAAAAACAAAGTAAAGTAATTATTTTAAGGTCAGTTAGAATTTTCACTTGAAAACAATTTAGTACTAGAATACGGGTAGTTTAGGAAAGACTTCATTAAATGCTCTCTGGAATTGTAAGGATTAGAATAGGATAGACTTGCACACAGACATGCAAGGGAGGATAAGAATTGACTTTCCACTTGCTTACCGATAAAATATGCATGAGCATTTCCTTAATTAAGCATTGGGTGATGAGACTAAAGCATTAAGGCATTCAAGTTCTATTATATGTTTGAATTTTATTTTTGCTCGGGACTAGCAAAACTCTAAGTTTGGGGTGGTTGATAGCACTCAAAAAGTGCTATTTTAGCACTTAAGTCTTAGTAATTTTGTAGGCTTTATTGTATGTTTGGATACATTTATTTGTGTTTTTGTAGTGAGAACTGAGAGGCCAAAATATGAATTCGGTGTTGTTCGGGCTAAACAATGAGCCTAAGAAGACCAAATTCGGCTAAGGAACGAAGGAGATATGTAAAGAACAACATTAAGAATTTTCTGGGGCAGGGTGGCATCGAGACGCTACAACATAGCGTCTCAACGCTACTTTGAAATTTTCTTCCCTCTTCATAAAATAAGCTGTGGTATTTTGGTAATATTGTGGCATAGCGTCTCGATTTTATTGGTAGAATCTATATAATGATCCTTACGATGCTAGGTCCAAGGGAGGCCCGTTTTTTGTGTGATTTTCGACAGAATTCAATCGATAACTTTGAGGGCTATTGTTCTGGAGCTGTTGGGGATTTTCAAAGTGCTCCAGATTGAGTTGTGCACCTCAAGAAGCATGCCTATGGCCGAAAGGTGTGGATTCTTCTGGGAGTTTCCTCCCTTTTCTTAAACATTGGATGTATTTTGCTTTTAGGGGATTTTCTGGACTCTTAATGATGCATGTCAGTAACTAAATCTCTTAGTTTTTGGGTGTTGGTTGTTATGAACTCTTGAATTTATTAGTTTTTCTTATGGAATGCAAACTTTTTATCATTTTCTTCTACATTTCAGCACTGTAATATATGCATTCAACTGGCCATTGATTCTTCGTACGTTGTTTTTATTATCTTGCTTGAAAGAGAGGGTAGTAAATTTAGACCAAGGATTTTAGGCATATGTTTTTCTATGCATGAGAGTGTTAGGAGAACTTGTGTGGTCCATGATAGGTTATTCTTAGACCGCTTTTAAATTCTTATTGCAAGACATTGAATAGGGAATTAATTGTGAGAGTTGGTAGACCTTGAGAGGGGAAAACCCAGGTTAATTGACCTTAGACTTAGAAAATTTGGTAATCAATTGTATCCATAAGTGAATTAGTTTGTTTAATTGCTTCGTTCGCCATACCAACACCCTAAAACCTTCATTCTATTGATTTTTACACCATTAGCATATCTTCTTTTAGTGTAAATCTATAGCTTAGAATCGTTGTATGAATTTGGATTCCCTAGATAAAATTTAAAGTATAAATTAATAACTAAGGAAATTAGAAAATCCAATTCCCAGAGGACGATACTCGATCTCTTAGGTTGTTTTATATTACAACTTGATCGGTACACTTGCAGTAACGCAGTGGCCTGCAATCACTTAGACCACCATCTCTCTGCAACTTGCAGATTATTCCCTCACATTCCCTAAAGCTAATATAGAAGATGTGTTGATTAAAGTTGACAATTTTATTTTTCCTGCAGAGTTCATTGTGTTGGACACGGAGGAAGACACTGAGGTGCCCATCATTCTTGGACAACCATTCCTAGGCACGAGAAGGGCCCTCATTCATTCAGCAAGGTAAACTCACCCTAAGGGTGAACGAGGAAGATGTAATCTTTAATATCATTGATCAATGCAATATCATGACAAGGTACGTACTTGTATTCGAATAGATACTATGGATTCTGTTGTTGCTGAACTGAGATCTGTTATGTTGTCTTCTGCTGAGATGGATGAGAAAAACATGCTGGAGATTGATTGTGGTGATGTGGAAATGTTGGATATTGATGATGTGCATGAATCTTTTGATGAGTTGTCTGTTTGCCCTGTTGAGGATGAGCATGAGCATTTACATTTAGAACATATCCATGCATGTGAGTATGAGAAACCCCTTGTTGTTGAAATGAAGTTATTGCCTGACAATCTTAGATATACATATCTAGGTGAATCCTCTACTTTTCCTGTAATTATTTCTAATGATATACCTAAAGTAGAGGAGGATAGATTGTTAGAGGTCTTGCATGCTCAAAAGTCTGTTATAGGTTGGTTGATTAGTGATCTTAAAGGTATAAGTCCATGCATAAGATTCTTATCGAGGATTCATATAGGCCATCTATTGAGCATCACAAAAGGTTAAACCCTGTCATGAAGGATGTAGTTAAAGCTAAGGTGCTTAACTTGTTGAATGTAGGTATTATCTACCCTATTTTTGAAAGTGCATGGGTAAGTTCTGTTCAAGTAGTGCCTAAGAAAAGGGGGATGACTGTACTTAAAATTGAGCATGATGAATGTATCCCCACTAAAATTGTGACAGTATGACGTGTTTGTATTGATTATAGGAATTTGAATAAGGCTACTAGGAAAGATCATTTTCCACTTCCTTTTATCGATGAAATGCTTGATAGACTTCCTAGATATCCCAATTACTATTTCCTCGATGGGTTTTCAAGTTATAATCAGGTTGCTATCGCTCCGGAGGACCAAGAGAAGACCACATTCACATGTCCCTATGGGACATATGCCTTTAGAAGAATCCCTTCGCATTGTGGAATGCATCGAAGACTTTTCAATGGTGCATAATGGCAATCTTTCAGGACTTCATCGAGGACATCAGGTCTTCATCGATGACTTCACGGTATTTGGCTCTACTTTTGAGATTTGTTTAACCAACCTCTCTCGTGTTTTGTAGTGATGCCAGGACACCAACCTTGTCTTAAAGTAAGAGAAATACCAATTTATGGTCAAGGAAGGACTGTCGTAGGCCATAAGGTATCTGCGAGAGGTTCAGAAGTTGATCGAGCAGTTACCACCTCGTGGGAACGTGAAGGGAGTACGAAGTTTTTTGGGGCATGCAGGGTTTTATCACATTTCCTAAAGGATTTTTCACAAATGATGAAACCGATTTGCAATTTTTTGGAAAAAGATTTTCTATTCTTATTTGATGATGCATGTTTAAATGTTTTTCATACTTTTAAAGGAAAAATTTATATTTGCTCCTATAATTGTTTTGCTTGATTGGAATGAGCAATTTGAAATGATGTGTGATGCAAGTGATTTTGCATTAGGTGCTGTTCTAGGATAGAGACGTGATAAGCTATTTAGGGCTATATACTATACTAGTAGAACTATTGATAGTGGTCTGAAAAGGAGATGGTAGTTGTTGTTTTCATTTTTGATAAGTTTAGGCCCTATCTGCTAGGATCGAAAGTCATTGTTCATATTGATCATGTTGCTTTGAAATGTTTGTTCAATAAGAAGGATGCAAAATCGAGATTGATTAGATGGGTACTTCTCTTGCAAGAATTCAATTTTGAGATTCAAGATTGAAAAGGTTGTGAGAATGCGATAGCTAACCACCTATCGAGGATAGAGGATGGAACCCTGCAACAAATCTACCTATTACCGAGTACTTCTCCAATGAGAGGTTATATCAGGTGAGTACTAGTGTTCTTTGGTTTTCTGAGTATGTGAGCTACCTTGCTACAAGAATGTTATCTGATCAGGCCGAACAAAGCGTCATCGCAAGTGTACGGGTCAATCATTGTAATAACGGCCTAAAAGACCGAGTATCATCCACAGGGAATCGTGATATTTAATTTTCCTACTTATCGATTAATCCTTTTGATTTTATATAGGGATCTCAAGGTCATGCAATAGTAAGATTTAGAAAACAATAAAGAATGCAAGCTAATGGGTGAACGAAATCGAGGGAACGACAGTTCTATGGTGTTGGTGTTTTTTATCGACCTAATTAAATAGTCAATTAATTATTTGAATGCATTTTCTTTACTTTTTCACCTAAGTTTAGAAATTCATTAGTTCGGGTTTCCTCTCTCGAGTTCAACCACCCTCAATTAATTAGCCTAATTCAAATTCTTGCAATTAAACTAACAATTGGAAACAAAATATTCATCCACAACCTTACCTACTCCCCTATCACTGTCGTGCATACAAGAATTCGTGTTCACATTCTTTGGCATAATTTATCACCCTCTCTCTTGAGCAAGATAATAAATGCTAACACCGAACAATCAATGACCACTTAATTGCAAAGTAATTAAAGTTGGAATTTGGAAGGTAAATAGAAAATTCAATTCATTCAATAAAGAATTAACAAATTTAATGGGTCTTTAAAATCCCAACACCCTAAAACTCAACTAAATCTGTTGCTAAACATTATGAATCAGTCTAGAAAATCGGACAAAAAAATTCAAAAATTGAAAATGAAAGAGAAGAGAAAACTGCAAGATGAATTCCACGTCGTTTTCGCCGTGGGGACGCTTTCTAGGGTAAGAAAACCCAATCTCAACCACCTCGAGACCTCTCCAACCTTCTAGAACAGTAGCCCTCCTTAATTTCTGTAGAATCCCGTCAAATTTCACACCTAAAATCGTTCAATTTGGCCCTAATCATGAAAAAATACATTTGTACTGATCTACCGACAGAGTCAAAATGCTAGGGATAGCGTCAAAATGCTAGTCCTAAGTCAACAAGTCAAAACGCATGTTTCGGGTTGAGCGATAAAAAGTCAACAGCATCGATGAGACCCATGTGCGGCAGAAGCAAGACGTGTGTGCACGTTGGGCAGACGAGGCGTGCACTTGGGTGGCGTCAAGCGGCATTGAGGGTCGTACAGACGCACTGTTGGGTAGATGGGCACCCGATTTGGTTGGGAGGCACGCGCTGACGTGTGGATGGGCACAAGTTGTGTGCGACTGATGTGCACAGTGCTGGTGTCCATGGACGCTTGTTTCAACAGTGTTTCAATGTTGTTCATGGGCATCTCCATGTTGTTCATCGTCCCGCGCTTTTTTCTACCAAAATGGGCGTTGAGATGCCTATTCATGGCATATCAATGCTACCTCTCTGGTTTGCACTCATTTGAGCCCTATTTCTTAGTTACTTAGCCATTTTTGTTCATCTTGGGCTCGTTTTTCACCCCGAATGGCCTCGGATCTTTATTTTCGCCTCGAAATACTCGATTCCTACAAAATCACCAATAATTGCATCAAAGTACACATAGAATCCCACAAAACCTCTATAATTTTTGCACTGAAAGAGCACTTCTTGGAGTGCTATGAACTACCCCAAACTTAGAGTTTTGCTAGTCTTGAGCAAAATTAAAACCAGACAAAGAATAGAACTTCAATGCTTGCATGATTAAGACTCCCAACTCAATGCTTAATGACACATGATCAGCACAATAAGAGAGGTGTTCTAGCACATTCTATTAGCAAGAAAACAAAAGGCCAAATCTTATCTTTGTTTGTGTGTGTGCAAGTCCTTCCCATTCGAGACCCTACAAGCCCAGGGTGCTTTTAATGAAATTTTACCCAAGATGCCCTTACTATGGAACGAAGTTAATCTCAAGTGTGTAGATCTAACTTAAGTGATCTTTTTCTTTCTTTTACTTGCTTCTCTCTTTCTATTTCAATCATCATTTTTTTTTTCTTTTCTTTTTCTTTTCTTTGTGCTAGAAGGAAAGGTTGTATCACCTTTGTTTTGGCTTACCCCCACTTCCTAGGCACTAAGCATCCAACTACGAGCTATACAACAATCCCTTCTTATTTGCCAAAAGAGGAGCCTAATCTAGACGTGCTACCTTCGTTCTTGCTTACCCCCACTTCCTAGGCGCTCAGTATCCAACTACGAGCAACCCATCTATTTTAGAATAACACTCACTTTGGTTTAGTGCTTTTAGGCACAACAGGAAAGGCGGAGTGACCTCTTTAGACTCTTTATTAGGCACAACACATTTTCTTTTCTATAATCTCTCTCTCTTTTATTCTTCTTAGCAAAAACTACTTAACTTAAAAACTCACTCGACAATAACTAGCCCATTTTAAAGCATCCTAAGTTTAACCTCATTAACGACACCCTAAGCCGTTAAAACTCTAAACAGGGGACTACGTGCTCAGAATACAAGGAATTCAAATAGGGATTTTAGACGTAACTCACATCAGAAGTATGCATACTAATCTCCTTATTTCAACACACGTACATGTTACAGCAAATCACAGAAACTCATAGTCATAAGCATGCGAGAATCAAAAGTTCTACATTGAGGCATACAATCAGGCGAACACTCAATCATGTCATTCATGATGTCATTCACTAAAATTGAAAAAATTTAATTATAAATCCAGCAAATCATCAAAAACTGTTTGGTGTGTATGTCCTAAAACTCAAATGGCATGTAAATATATTCTATAATCAATAAAGTCGTTGTTTAAGTTATTCAGTAAAGTTGTTCTTGAATTATTTATAACACTATAAATCCAATAAACTAAGAACCCATGGCTATATCATGAATACTTAGACTTTATGTAGAAACATAAAAGTAGATCAAGTTTAAGTAAATAGCCAAAACGGTTCATGGTAAACTGATTAGGCTGGGTACCTTCTCCTAGGACACTATGGAACGCGGCCCACTTTGTATATGATATGAACGATGTGATGCTAAATCGTTCATGTGGAGACATGCGAGTGGGGGTGTTCTATGCAATGAGTTTGCATAAGACTGAAGCGCGAAATAGTCAATATTTCAGTATAACGCCGATCACTGAAAACACGGACTCATTTCAATCTGATGACCTAAGTAACTTGATCTCAATCCTGTGCTAACTATGAACTCCTATTTATTCGGAATTATTCTTTGATCTGCATGCGTGAGAGAGGCTCAACAGTGCCTGCTCAAAATGCCTCCCATTTCAAGGGTAAGATCGGTTGATAGCTGGGGACATAGTCTTGCAAGATGGAATTCACTCCTACCCGACTTTAGGGATAGTAGAGCGGTTGTTTCCTTAAGAGCTGATTCCAGGTCTTGAACAAGGGGTCCCACCCTCTCATTGGCCCGAGATGGAGTTCGGTTTGGTGGTTAGACCTCAAACCAAGTTGTTCATTAGAGGGATCAGTGGTACTTATGGAACAAGCGGTAACTCAGGGATATGACAGTAATTGACCCAGCTGAGGTTACAAACGACCTTTGAAGGATATACTTACTGATTATGGTTATATCAAATGGACACAATATATCCATAGTGAGGAGAGTGCAGCTACGGGCTTTAGTGGAGTGACCCATTGTTAACGAATGTCGATTAACTAGGTCAAAGAGTTTGGCATGTTAATCTCGGATCATTGGAGCTCATGATCTATAGGTCCATGAGGTCCCTTGGCTAGCTCATATCAGATAACACCTTGGAACAATGTGGTGAATGAATTCGAAGCATTCGAATTCAATTTTGGGAGAATATTAAATATGTGCGATATATTTAATCTATCGATGTTTGGTTGCGAACTAAACGATCAAAGGGAGTCAAAAACAACATTTAAGTGAGATTTAAATGTTGTACAAATGAATAGGGATGCATATTCGGAAAAATAGTTTTTTCGAAAACCGTAATCAGTGGCAAAATAATTATAAATTAAATTAAAAATTGTTTTCAATTTGATTTGATATTTTTGAATTTTCATTTGAGAAATTAAAATTCAAAAATAAAAGAAAAGAAATAAAAAAGAAAAATGGAAAAGTGGGAGAAATTGCAAATGGTGAATTTCCATTTTCTCTCCCACTTTCCTCCATACTTTGCCACCTCCATTCTTCATGCTACCTCACCTTTATTGAGTGTCAATCTTGGGTGAGGTAGTTGTGCATGATTTAGTCTATAAATGGAACTCAATTTCGTGCATAGATGATTGATGAAAATCAAGTTTCAAGCTCCCAAAATTTTGTTGTTCATGTGTTGAACAAAAACCAAATATCACCTCTTTTCTTCTCCAATTCACCAATCAAGGGATCCCACCATCCCATTCCAATGCTGGAGAATAGCTGAGAAGACACTAGTGGTGGTCTGGGAGCTTGCTCGTGATCCATTCTGCCTAAGATAGAGGAGAATTTAGACTTCAAAGGTGAGTTTGCCTAGTTCTCTGTTTTTCCTCTTCTATAGCATCATTTTCCTACTTTAATTAAGCTAATTAGTGTGCTTTAGATCCTAATCCGCTGCACATGCATGTTGATACATCCTTCAAAAACACCACAAATTTTAGGAGTTCAGCACACATCAATAATCTAGCCTATCAGCACATAGTACTCAGGACACCCCCCCAGCCTGAACTTAAAAACATGCATTGTCCTCAATGTATGACAAAACAAGAAAAAGCAAAGAAAGGAATCGGTACTAGCTTGAAGTAAAGGAGTCCACTATGCGACAATCTCATGGACTGACTACGATCGTGCTAAGACTCCTGAAAAAGAGGAAAAATATGTGCAAAATTTGTGAGATCGTGACAAACAACATTTAACAACACACACCAAATGACAGCAGAAAAATAAAAACACTTTGGTTGCCTCCCAAGAAGCACTTGGTTTAATGTCTTTAGCTATACCGAACATCGAATACTCATTCTTTTATCACCTAGTCGTGAATCCATCGTGCCTCTTTGCTACACTCCTTTTTCACCCTACGAAGCACATGCGAGAAGTTATTCTCTTCTACTCTACTCACAGTAGCATGTATGATAAGATGAGTAGAGGAGTCACGAAAAGCATAACTAAAATGCAAGGGAGGGGTTTCAAATTCGAATCAAGAGGCTTAACATTCAAGCTACTTTTCTCATCATCAGCAGGCAAAGAGAAATTTTCAACATGATGATCCACAGTAGACAAAGAAGGATGCATATTCATATGAACAGATTTCTCAATAGGGGAAGCATGCATAATTTCATTTAAAGCACCGAAACTACCACAAGTGGGGTTCAATATGCATTTCCCCTTTCCAGACACTTCATAGACTTCAGAGTTCACATTCGCACTATAGTCATTCTTCACATCCAACTTATAACAAATACTTACCTTAGGAGAGTTCTTAGGAGTTCGATAGATGTCAAACCTTACCTCCTCGTCATTAACCCTTAAGGTGAGGTTACCTTGTTAGACGTCAATTAAGGCTCTTCTAGTGGCCAAGAATGGTCTTCCCAAGATAATGGGCATCTTAGAGTCTTCTTCCATGTCTAGGACTATGAAATCTGCAGAAAAAATGAACTTGTCAACTTTAACTAGCACGTCCTCTATTATACCTTTCGGGAACATCAACGATCGATCAACTAACTGAAGTCAGATGGTAGTCAACTATATGTTCCCTAAGTTCAATTTAATAAAAATAGACAGAGGCATGAGATTAGTAGATGCACCAAGATCACACTAAGCACAATTAATCTTTAAACTACAATAGTACAAGGGATAGTAAAACTCCTTAGGTCCTTGAGTTTCTCGGGTAGCTTCTTTTTCGGTATGGCACTGCACTGCTCCATCAAGTCCACCTTCTCAAACTTCCCAAATGTCTTTTTCTTAGATAACACTTCCTTCATGAACTTTATATAATTCGACATTTGCTCCACGACATCTACAAAAGGAATGTTCATATGCAATCTCTTAAGAATATCTAAGAATTTAGAGAATTCATCATCCATATCCTTTTTTCTGAAACATTGAGCATAAGGGACTCTACTCAAATGATGAGGATGGAACCAAAATACTTTCTTAAACTCGATGATTGTACTGTGTCCTTCTTTTCCTCAACCACCTTCTCTTCAGCCTTCTTTTCTTTCTGTTTCTTCTCAACAATTTCTTCTTCAACCTTCTCCTCGGGCTCTTTCTTCACAGGCTCATGTGCCTCATTTCAGCTAAGGTCCTACCACTTCTCAACATAATAGCATTACATTGTTCTCTAGGATTAACTTCAGTGGTACTAGGGAACTTACCTTTACGCATAGTGCTTAATGAAGTGGTGATCTGTCCAACCTGGACCTCTAGATTCTTCATGGCCTTCTCTTGGTTGTCCATCCTACTCTCCAGGCTTGTTGTTCGGTTACGGGCCTTCTTAATGAATGTTCCCAGCATCTCCTTCAAAGATGGGTCATCGGATTGATGCTAGGATGATGATGGATAGCAAGGAGGTTCCTGTGAAACATTCTTATTATTAGAATAAGAAAAATTTTCATGATTGTGCATACTTGGGTGGTAGTGATTCTACATTGGGTTTTGCTTGCCTCCAAACTGATTTTATTGGGCTCATTGAAATCCATAGCCCTTGTTGATGTAGTTGGCTTACTCCAACTTAGGCTCCTCCGAAGCAGGATAAGATTGATAAGCCGCCATGGATGCAATTGACTGAGGCTTTCCCCGCATAGTCCGATTTTGCAAGGCATTAGTCAGTGAAGCTATTTGTGCTCAAAGAGCACTTACCTCATCAAATGCATGTAAACTCGAGACTCGAGCAGCTGTTCTTTCTGCGGGCCAATTATAGCTCGTAGTGCAATATCTTCTAACAAAATCTGAGCAGTAACAGGTATCTTGGAGAAAATCTACCCTCCCGCAGCTGCATTTTCAATTGACTTATTAGTACTCGTTAAACCATTATAGAAAGATTGTACCTGGAGCCAATCAGGATATCCATGCTATGGGAACTTTCTTAGTAACTCCTTGATTCTCTCCCGAGACTCATAAAGCTACTCATCATCATTCTGTCTAAAATTGCTGATCTTATTCCTCAACCTCTAGTTCTTTGCTGGAAGAAAAAATTTGCTCAACAACTTTCGGGCAAGCTCATCCCATGTAGAAATGTTATTAGCCTGTAGGGATTCCAACTAGTCTTTTTCCTTGTCTTGTACAGGAAAAGTAAATAGGCGTAAGTGAATCGAGTCATTAGAAACCCTATTTAACTTAACTGTTCTGGAAATCTCAAGGAACGAATGAATATGTTTATGCTGGTCCTCCGCAATTGAAACCCTAAAAGCCCAATCCTGAGCTATCTAAATGAGTCCCAGCTTCAATTTAAAATGCGTGGCATTAATTGTTGTGTGTATGATCCCTAGCTGAGCATTCGGGATTCGTGTGCTGGAAATAATTGCAGATAGCTCGTCGTTCTCCTCCTTGCTCAACCATCTGATTGAATGCTCCTCTCTATTCTCTTAAATTTCCCCTATAAGTTCATTCAATTTCTCGATCAAGAGGAATAAGGTTAGCGCCTCGAGTACGCGGCATACACCAAAAGAATACAAAAATAAAGAAAAAATGAAAACAGCGTACAAATACACTCTAAATTACGATCTACTCAAACGCCTCGTTAATAAGAAAATTTAAAATAAGTCGATTCCCTGGCAACATTGCCAAAAATTTCATCAGACCCAACAAAGCGTCACCGCAAGTGTACGGGTCGATCGTAGTAATAACAGCGTAAAAGACTGAGTATCGTCCACATGGAATCGTGATATTTAATTTTCCTACTTATTGATTAATCCTTTTTTATTTTATCTAGGGATCTCAAGGTCATGCAATAGTAAGATTAAGAAAACAATAAAGAATGTAAGGTAAAGAGTGAATAAAATCGAGGGAAAGGTAGTTCTAGGGTGTTGGTGTTTTTTATTGATCCAATTAAATAGTAAATTAATTATTCGAATGCATTTTCTTCACATTTTTGCCTAAATCTAGAATTAAATAAGTTCAGGTTTCCTCTCTCGTGCTCAACCACCCTCAATTAGTTAGCCTAATTCAAATTCTTGCAATTAAACTAACAATTGGAAAGAAAATATTCGTCAACAACCTCACACACTCTCCTATCACTCTCATGCATACAAGAATTCGTGTTCAAATTCCATGGCCTAATTTATCACGCTCTCTCTCGAGCAAGATAATAAATGCTAGCACCCAACAATCAATGGCAACTTAATTGCAAAGTAATTAAAGTTGGAATTTGAAAGGCAAGTAGAAAATTCAATGCATTAAATAAAGAATTAACAAATTTAACGGGTCTTTAAAATCCCGACACCTTAAAACTCAACTAAATCAGCTGATATACATTATAAATCAGTCTAAAAAATCCCACAGAAAAGTCAAGAAACTAAAAATGAAAGAGAAGAGAAACTCCCGAATGAATTTCACATCGATTCTACCGTGGGCACGCTTCTCGAGGTGAAAAACCCCAATCCTGAGAATCCCGGGACCTCTCTAACCTTTCATAACAGTGTCCCTCATCAATTTCTATCGAATCCTGTCGAATTTCACACTTAAAATCATTCCATCAAGCGCTAATCGAGAAAAAAACACATTTATATTGATCTGCCGACAGCTTTGAGACCCTAGAGGCAGCGTCTGGATGCTGATCCTAAGTCAAAAAGTCAAACTGCACGTTTCGGGTTGAGGGGTAAAAAATCAGCAGCGTCGAGACGCTGTTGGCACGCGGGCCCACATTAGGCAGAGGAGGCGCGTGCATGCGCGCAGTGGGTGGCATCGAGCAGCGTTGAGGGTCATACCAAAGCGCTATTGGGGCGTTGATGGGTGGATGCGCGCAAGCGATTTGGCTGGGAGGTGCGCGCTAACAGGTGGATGGGTGCACGTTGTGCCTGGCTTATGCGCGCGCTGCACACGGCGCTACTATCTTTGCAGGCTTTTTTCAACAGCGTCTCAATGCTGCTCATCATCCCGCGCCTTTTTCTGCAGAAATGAGCATTGAGACGCCCATTCATGCTGTCTCAACGCTGCCTCTCGGATCTGCACTCATTTGAGCCCCATTTTTTCGTTGCTTAGCCATTTTTGATCATCTTAGGCTCATTTTTCACCCTGAATCGACCAGAATCTTCTTTTTTGACTCGAAATACTTGGTTCCTACAAAATCACCAATAATTGCATCAAAGTACACATAGAATTCAACGAAACCTCTCTAATTTAGGCACTAAAAGAGCACTTTTAAAGATGTACCGTTATCCTAATCTCACCACAAAACAAAGAAAAAGATTTTGGTATGAGGTACGTTTCTATCTACGAGATGACCCACTTTTATTTAAAATTTGTGCGGACCATGTAATTAGGCGATGTGTACCCATTGAGGAGATTGCACAAATCATAGCCCAATGTAACTCCTAATCTTGTGGAGGCCACTTTGGCCCATCCCGTATAGCAGTTAAGGTGTTATAGTGTGGTTTTTATTGGCCCTAACTCTTTAAAGACTGCTGCCCTTTTGTGAACTTGTGTGATCAGTGCCAATGCAGAGGTAACATTTCTATACTCCAAGAGATGCTTACAAATCCTATTTTAGAGGTTGAGTTGTTTGATGTGTGGGGTTTGGATTTTATGGGACCTTTTCCTCCATCTTCTGATGGTCATGTCTACATACTTGTTGCTGTAGACTATGTGCCTAAGTGGGTAGAGGCAGTGGCCACTAGAAAGAATGATGCACGTGTGGTTAATAAATTTCTGCATAAAAGTATTTTCACTCATTTTGGCACGCCATGAGCAATAATTAATAAGGAAGGGTCGCAATTTTGTAATAAGATGTTTAAGTCTGTGTTAGCTAAATATGGGGTTAGGCATAAAATGTCTTTAACATATCATTTCAAGACTAATGGACATTCTAAAATATCTAATAGGGAAATCAAACAAATTCTGAAGAAGACAATCAGAACGAGCATAAAAGACTGGTCCTTTAAGCTAGACGATACTCTTTGGGCATATAGGGCAGCTTTGAAAATAGCAATTGGAACTTCACCATACAATTTGGTGTTTGGGAAGGCATGTCACCTACCAGTGGAGCATGAGCATCGAGCTTATTTGGCTATCAAGAAGCTAAATTTGGATCTCCAGAAGGTTGGTGAGCATAGATTGCTCCAGTTGAACGAGCTTGAGGAGTTCAAAAGCCCGGTATATGAGAATGCTAAGCTTTATAAGGAGTGGACCACAAAATGGCATGCCCAGCGCACTTCACGAGTCCTTCCTTCTTGGTCAAAAAGTTTTATCATTTAACTCACGCTTGCGCTTATTTTCAGGAAAGCTAAAATCTCGATGGTCGAGCCCCTTTGTAATTAAAGAAGTATTTCCTCACTGGGCCGTTGAGGTTGAGTTTGATGATGGATCGACCTTCAAAGTGAACGGGCAACGAGTGAAGCCCTATCATAGAGATGAAGAGCGAAAGATGGAGGACATCTTTCTGAATGAGTCCACTTGAGTTGAGAATTGGTCTAGCCAAAGCCGTTAAACCAAGCACTTCTTCGGAGGCAACCCAAGCATTTTTCTTTTCTGCTTTTGTCAAGTTAGTGGTTTTAGTATGCTTTTTGCCCAGATCTCACGAATTTTGCACATATCTCTCTCCTTTTCAGGAGCCATGGCACAATCGTCCACACTACTGTAGCATGGTGGATACTCCAGACCAGTACCGATTTCTTTCCTTGCTTTGTCTTTTTGTTCATACATTATGGACAATGCATGTTTTGAAGTTTGCAGTGGGGGTGTTCTGAGTACTATGTGCTGCTAGGCTAGATTTATAATGTGTGCTGAGCTCCTGAGAATTGTGGCTTTCTGATGATATGATGTTGGGATGGAAATTGTGGATATTTTTTTTTCGATTTGATTTGATAAGGTGAATGATTGTTCGTCTGAATGGGTGTTTAATATAGCACTGCTAATTCTTACATGATGAGGACTATGAGTTTGTATGATTTGCTATGACATGTATGTGAGTTGAAATAGGGAGATTAGTAGGCATACTTCTGATATGAGTTATGTTTGAAATCCGTCTTTGAATTCCTTGTTTTTCTGAGCACGTAGTCCCCCTATTTAGAGTTTTGAAAGCTTAGGGTGTTGTTAATGATTCTGAACTTAGGATGTTCAAAATGGGTTGGTTATTGGAAAGTGAACTTTTAATTTATGTAGCCTTTGTTGGAAAAAAGAAAAGAAAAGAAAAATGTGTTGTGCTTAATAAAATGTATAAAGAGGTTGCTTCGCCTTTCCTGCTATGCCTAAAAGCACTAAAGAAGAGATAGTATTGTCTGAGGATAGGCGGGTTGCTCGTAGTTGGATACTCAACGCTTAGAAAACTGGGGTAAGCTAGAATGAAGGTGGCATGGTCTTCACTAGGGTTCTCTTTTCGCAAATAAGAGGGGTTTGTTGTATTTCTCATAGTTGGATGCTTAGTGCCTAGGAAGCAGGGGTAAGCAAGAATGAAGGTGATACAACCTTTCTTTCTAGCAAAAGAAAGAAAATGAAAAGCAAGGAAAAGGAAGAAACAACTCCCTTAAACTAGAAACTCTCACTTGAGATTAACTTAGTTCTAGAGTAGGGGGATCTTGGGGAAAACTTCATTAAATGCAACCTAGGCTTGTAAGGACTCGAATGGGATGGACTTGCACACACACACACACACACACACAAGGGAGGATAAGATTTGGCCTTCGGCTTTCTTGCTGATAGAATGTGCTTTAACATTTCTCTTATTGTGCTCATTACATGTCACTTTGCATTGAGTTAGGAGTCTTAATCATGCAAGCATTGAAGTTCTATTATCTATGTAGATTTTATTTTTGCTCGGGAATAGCAAAACTCTAAGTATGAGGTAGTTGATAGCACTCCAAAAAGTGTTATTTTAGGACCTAAATACTAGTAGTTTTGTGGGCTTTCAAATTTACTTTGATGTATTTATTGTTGAATTTGTAGGAACCAAGCAGTAAAAGATGAAAATATCGATTCAGGTCAGTTTGGGTTGGAAAACGGGCCCAAGATGAGAATAAATGGCTAAGAAATGAAGAAATGGGGCCAGAATACATGTAGACCCGAGGCTGCAGCGTTGAGACACCAAAATCTTTAGAAAAGGCACGTTGGAGGCAATAGCGTCGAGATGCTGTTTAAGGGCGTCTCGACTCCGAAAAACACAAGCAGCGAGTCCAAACCCATGCCAGCAACCAATTGCATGTGTGTGCCAGGAGCTAAGTGTCTGCCCAACTTTAAACCTGTGCAACACCCGACACTCAACCCTGGACCCAGACGATTAATGTTGCTCAATGCCCCCTCAATGCTCGCGCGTGCCCTTGTCAGTATGTCGCCAGTCTTCTATGCATGTGTACCATCGAGGCACTCTCCCTAGCGTCTTGACACTGTTTCCTTTTGACTGTGCGCCCAACACGCGCTTTTTGGGTAAGTATCTTCGAACCAACATCTAGACGCTGCCAGCAACTCACTATAAACTTATCTTTTTGCCATTAGGGTTGAGGAGCTCTTGTTTTTGGTGCAATTTTCGAGGGAATTCAATAAAAACTTCGAGAGATATTGTTCTGGAGAGTTTGGGAGGCCTCAGGGGGCTTAGGATAGGATTTTTGAATAGTGCAAAAGCATTCAAGCTGTCTTGCTCCTTTGCTTTGGCCATAAATTTAAAAGGTAAATCGTCCTAACCTTTCCTTTCGGTTTGTTTTTACTAACTTCTGGTTTTAGTGTCTTTGAATGTTTAGGGGTTTGCTTAACCAAGCAGTTCTTAGCATCGAGTCTCACTAAAGTTCTTAGTGAGTGTGCTTGGGTTAAACTTTGGGGCCCTGGTCGTAGAGCCTTGCTTGTCAAACCTCTTGCAAGGATCTTTGCGTGCATCAGAGAGCGTGCCTTAGAGCCAAATTTACATACTTTTGGACAACAAACTTTATTAACAAAACAAACTATTCTATCATGATGCAATCATAAGCTAGGATTAATCTAATGTTCAGCTTCATCTCTCAAGCTCAGCTAGTCTCTCACTAACATGAAGACTCAACCTCTATGTATATTACCAACACACTAGCAAGGCATTACGAACTTCACACTAATTACCACCAATTAAAAGAACCATTGTGATCCCATCTTCTCTTGAGCTCAAGGCAATCCACTTGTCATCATGGTTCAAAAAAAATCCCCCTAGAGATAACAATTTATGGCTCTATTAGTAAACCCCCACTCTCACACGATGGTTTACAACAGTCATGCATTCGATAATCTAATCTAAATTTTACTCTCTCGAGCTAAATCTTAAATCAATCAATTAGTTTAATCTTTGATCATCAGGTTAAAGAGAATTAGGCATACACACACATGAATGAGTCACAACGAGATGAGAAACATCCATAATATTAAACAAGCATAAAACGTCATAATGCATTACAAAACAGTCTAAGGCGAAATCCCACTACTCAAATCAACAAATATAAAAGACACCTTCAAAGAAATTACAAATAAAAATAAGTCTTCAAAGGGTAAAGAAAACTCCCAAAGACGGGTGTTACACTCATTCCCATCACGAAGACCACAATCTTGAGCCTCATATCACTATTGGGGCTCCATGGGAAGTTCTTCTTCCTCTAAAAAATTGAGCTCCAAACCGTAGCTTATTTCTCTCCAAATAGCCTCCCCAAAATCAAACAAGCAAATGGACTTTTAAATTTGATTATGCCCGCAGCGTCAAGACGCTTGTCTTCTTTGGTCAAACAAATGCGTGGTGCGGCCATTGCATAGGGCAAACAAAGGGCGCAATGTTGAGATGCTAGAAGGCAGTGCCTCAACTCTACTTTACGGTTGGCAAGAGGGCGTGTGAATTTAAACTCTTCTTTGGTCTTAACAAGTGTGTGGGTACTTATAGTGTTGAGCAGCGTCTCAAAGTTGCAGTGCTTGCGTGTGCGGCATGGTTGTGCTCATGCACATGCACTAGGCGTTTATAATTTTACGTGCGATATTGAGCAGCGTCTCAATGCCTCTTGCTTGTTGCGAGGGGCGCACGTGCTCTTGAGGTGTTCTTCGGCGTTGAGATGCCCATGTGCAGCGTCTGAACGATACTCTCTCAGGTCAACTTTTGTTTTGGCCCCGTTTCTTCATTCCATGGCCAATTTTACTCTTCTTAGGCTCAATTTTTTACTCGAACAACTCCAAATTTGTATTTTCATCAAATTATGTTCTATACTTACAAATTAACAGATAAACTCATGAAATCCACAAAATAACACCACAAAACTAGCTAAAACTAAATTTAAGTATCCATCCCCAAGCTAAAGGCATTGCCTCATAATCCTATATCACAAAAGGAAGCTAAGTTTGAATGATCTTTGGTCCAAACTTTAGAAATTGCTCCCCATGGTCCAAGCATTGGCTCAGAATCCTCGAAATCACCAAAGGGAGCAAGTTTGAACTGTTGGGTTTTATGTCCTAAAACTCGAGCTATGTAAACGTTGTAAACATATTCTTATTTTCAATAAAGTGGTTATTGAAGTTAT
>JAOANK020027507.1:0-20963 GCA_026257165.2 Telfairia occidentalis | reverse complement strand
TTCTCTGACCACGTTTTCTAAAACCCTTTTTTCCAAAAATGTGGGTGGAGGTTGCGAGATAGACCCGTTGTGCCATCGGCAGTCCCGTTTTCAGTTGGCTAACTTGCTTGAGGGTGAAAGCAAGTGCCGTACAATTGCTTTGTGAGCCTCGCCGAAGTGCGATTGTGACATGCAGCGTCGAGGGGCGTTGACACGCTACAACGCTTGTAGCTGGCTGTAGGCGTGCGCACACCTGCGCTCGCATAGGGGAGCGTTGGGTGGCGTTGAGCGACGATGGCCAGGGATTGGCGAGGGCGTGTGCATGGGTGATTGTGGGGCCTGCGGCGTGGGGCGCGGGCCTGCCTGTTCGACTTGCGTGCGGCTGTGCACGCTGTTCTGCGGCGTCAAGACGCCATTGAACAACGTGTCGACGCTGTGGATCAAATCTCTAGAAATCCAATGGATTTGAGAGTCTCGACGCTCTGGCCAAGCGTCTCAACGCTGCTGCCTTAGGTCCATTGGTATTTTGGCCTCATTTCTTATTTTCTTAGCCAAAATTTGTCTTCCTAGACTTGTTTCTCGACCCGAACAATCCCAAAATCATATTTTCTTCTAATTAAGCTCGGTACCTACAAATTAACATAAAAACACATGAAAGCATCAAAATTATTGAACAAAACTAGCTAAAACTAAGCCTAAGGATATCACATTTTCGTGTGCTATCAGAATTCTTAATTCATGAGTTGTTGGGAGCGACTTATGTCACCACAAACATAGACTAAAGCAAGTATTGGATTCAGAACTGGTGTTAAAGATTATAAATTGACTTATTAAACTCCTGAATATCAAACCAAAGATACTGATATCTTGGCAGCATTCCAAGTAACTTCTCAACCAGAAGTTCCTCTCGAGGAAGCAGAGGTTGCTGTAGCTATTGAATCTTCTACTGGTACATGGACAACTGTGTGGACCGATAGGCTTACTAGTCTTGATAGCCACAAAGAACGATGCTATGACTTCAGGCTTGTTGCTGGAGAAGAAAATCAATATATTGCTTATGTAGCTTATCCCCTAAACCTTTTTGAAGAAGGTTCTGTTACTAACATGTTTACTTCCATTGTGGGTAATGTATTTGGATTCAAGGCTCTGCGCGCTCTACGTCTGGAGGATTTGCGAATCCCTACTGCTTATGTTAAAACTTTCCAAGGCCCACCTCATGGTATCCAAGTTGAAAGAGATAAATTGAACAAGTATGGCCATCCTCTATTGGGGTGTACTATTAAACCAAAAGTGGGATTATACACTAAGAAATATGGTAGAGCAGTTAATGAATGCCTACACGGTGCACTTGAATTTACCAAAGATGATGAAAACGTGAATTCCCAACCATTTATGCGTTGGAGAGACTGTTTCCAATTTTTTGCAAAAGCCATTTATAAATCTCAGGTTGAAATAGGTGAAATCAAGGGACATTACTTGAATGCTACTGTATGTATATGAGAAGAAATGATCAAAAGGGCTATATTTGTGAGAGAATTGGGAGTTCCTATCGTAATGCATGACTGCTTAACAAGTGGATTCACTGCAAATACTAGCTTGGCTCATTATTACCGAGAGATGGTCTACTTCTTCACATTCACCGTACAATGCATGCCGTTATTCATAGATAGAAGAATCATGGTATGCACTTCCGTGTACTAGCTAAAGTGTTGCGTATGTCTAATGGAGACTATATTCATGCTGGTACCATAGTAGGTAAACTTGAAGGGGAAAGAGAAATAACTTTAGGCTTTGTTGATTTACTACGTGATGATTTTGTTGAAAAAGATCGAAGACGCGGTATTTATTTCACTCAAGATTGGGTCTCTTTACCAGGTGTTCTGCCAGTGGCTTCCGGTGGTATTCACGTTTGGCATATGCCTGCTCTGACCGAGATTTTTGGAGATGATTCTGTACTACAATTCGGCGGAGGAACTTTAGGGCACCCTTGGGGTAATGCTCCTGGTGCCGTAGCTAATCGAGTAGCTCTAGAAGCATGTGTACAAGCTCATAATGAGGAACATGATCTTGCTCGTGAGGGTGATGAAATTATCCGTGAGGCTAGTAAATAGAGTCATGAACTAGCTACTGCTTGTGAAGTATGGAAGGAGATCAAATTTGAATCTGAGGCAATGGATACTTTGTAATCCAGTAATTACTCTTCGCTCTTTTAATTGACTTTCAATTAAACTGAACTAAACTCAGCCCAATCTTTTACTAAAATGATTGAGACGAATACAATACAAAGATACTACTGTTTATCTTTTTGCTAGATATACAAAATTCAAAATTGAAATAAAAATCTAAGACGAAACAACTTAAAATTTTTTATTATTGTGTTGGATCCGTAATTAAGCCTATGGATCCTTAGGATTAGTGTAGTCGTTTAATATATTATATCCCGTAGCGTCATTTCAGATTATGATTTGAGCAAAGTATCACAACTTCTTCTACCCATCCTTTATATTGTCCTTTTTGTTTTGTCTTGGAATACAAATTTTTCAGTAGACGAGATTTTACAGAAAACGTTCTTCATATTCATAGGAAGAACAACTATTTTTTTTATGTGAATTTGACATAACCGGTAAGAAACTGTTATTTATAAATTAATAATTTAATTGAAAAAAATTCTCTTTTGTGAGAACCCTTTTTTTAAGACCCACTCGTTATTAGTTAATAATCCGAGTGATTGGATTTAGATCCAGTTGTGATAGGAAATGAGATATTCATATGATTGATTTTTTATCAAATGACTATTCATCTAGTGTATTTTCATGTAAATAGGGGCAAGAAAGCTCTAGGGAAAAAAGATGGTTAAATTCGATGTTGTCTAACGAGGAGTTAGAATATAGGTGTAGGCTAAGTAAATCAATCAATAGTCTTGGTGCTATTGAAAGTGAAGGACCAATTATAAATAATATGAATAAAAACATTACTAGTCATAGTGATAGTGACAATTCTAATTACAGTACTGTTGATGATTTTGTCGGCATTCGAAATGTCGTATATGATGACACTTTTTTAGTTAGGGATAGTAATAGCAGCAGTTATTCCATATATTTGGATATTGAAAATCAAATTTTTAAAATTGACAATGATCCTTCTTTTGTAAGTGAACTAGAAAGTTCTTTTTATAGTTTTCGTAACTTTACTTATCAAAATAATGTATCTAAGAGTGATGATTCCCACTCTGATCATTCCTTGTAATATACTAAATATAGTTGGCATAATCACATTAATAGTTGCATTGACAGTTATCTTCAGGCTCAAATCTGTATTGATAGTTACATTTTAAGTTGTAGTCACAATTACAGTGACAGTTACATTTATAGTTACATTTGTGGTGAAGGTGGAAATAGTCGTGAAAGTGAGAGTTCCAATATAAGAACTAACACAGATGAAAGTGATTTAACTAGAACATAAAGTTCTAATGAGCTAGATCTAACTAAAAAATACAGGTATTTGTGGGTTCAATGCGAAAATTGTTATGGATTAAATTATAAGAAATTTTTTAAATAAAAATAAATATTTGTGAACAATGTGGATACCATTTGAAAATGATTAGTTTAGATAGAATCAAACTTTTGATTGATCTAGGTACTTGGGACCCTATGGATGAAGACATGGTCTCTTTAGATCCCATTGAATTTCATTTTGAGGAGGAACCTTATAAGGATCGTATTGATTCTTATAAAAGAAAGACATGATTAATTGAGGCTATTTAAACAGACACAAGTAAATTAAACGGTATTCCCGTAGCAAATGGGGTTATGGATTTTTCAATTTATGAGGGGTAGTATGAGATATGTAGTAGGCAAGAAAATCATCCATTTGATCGAGTATGCTACCAATCAATTTTAACCTCTTATTTTAGTGTGTGCTTCTGAAGGAGCACGCATGCAAGAAGGAAGTTTGAGCTTGATGCAAATGGCAACAATCTCTTCCACTTTATATGATTATCAATCAAATAAAAAAGTATTATATGTATCAATCCTTACATCTCCTACTACTGGTGAAGTGACAACTAGTTTTTGGTATGTTGGGGGATATCATTTTTGTCAAACCCAATGCCTCTGTCGCATTTGCGAGTAAAAGAGTAATTGAACAAATATTAAATAAGACAGTCCCTGAGGGTTCATAGGCAGCTGAATATTTATTCCACAAGGGCTTATTCGATCTAATCGTACCACGTAATCCTTTAAAAGGTGTTTTGAGTGAGTTATTTCATCTCCACGCTTTCGTTCCCTTGAATCAAAATTCAATCAAGTAAAGCCTTACTTGAAACTCAAAAATGAATTATTTTATTTGTGACGAACAAGTAGTTATTTAGTTTATAGGAATCAAAGTAAAAATTCGAAGAATGTATTTTTCTTTGGTAACTTAAGATTAAATTGTAAACAGAATCATGTGGAGAATTTTTTTTTTTTTAGCGATATTCCTAATTAGTAATTAGGAAACCCCTATCAAACAAAATAAAAGAGCGAATTATTTCTTCTTCAAAATTCGGCAAGAGGAATAAAATGAATTTCATGCTCCCTTCATACATTACACGTGTATATATAATTCAACTATAGCAAATATCGGCATAGAGTCTTGCATCTTTCTACATTTCGCGAGGATTTCTAGTTTTACTAAGAATCCCTGTTATTGGATCATATTATAACAAACTTTTGGGAAATTTGTAAGAAAATCTTTATTAAATTTTATTAAAAAAAATTATAAGAAAAGATAATAAATAAAATAATACAAAAGTGTATTATGATACATATATTTCCATGTCGAAAGATGAGTAAGTCCACTTATTTAATTCGACATTCCTCATTCCTTTTCTATATATACCCACATAGATATTACTTAGTATAATTATATATTACTTAGTATAATTATATATGAATTAGTATAATTATAAGATACCTTTTATAACAATCAATAAATAATAGGTAAAAATACTAATATAACAGTTAATATAACAATAAATAACAGGTACAAATATTAAGTCGAGGTATCCATTTTTTGACAAATCTCACCAATTGACCCTCTATTTTTATGCCTTTACTGGGCCTAGTATTTCCGACAATTGCAATGACTTTTTTATCTCTTCATGTTAAAAAAAAATATTTTTTAAATATGCTGGTGTCCTCTATTTTTTTTCTTTCAAAACTTAGACTTTGATGATAACACAACTATCTATTTAGTAGACTAGTGTCTAACATGTGGCTTACTCCAAACATAAGCGATTAAACATGCCCAAACATGATATTTGAGTAAATGAATTATAAGTATTTGAAAATCGAAAATATATAACAGATCGGGTGACAAATGTTTGCGATGTAAAGTCAATATATCTATACATATGTAGGTATCTATAGGGAATCATATAAAGGTTATATTATTATTTTAGATCTAAGTAATTCGATGAATTACTCCTAAAATAAAGGTTCACATCAAAATACTGCTAGTTGATTAGAGTTACTTCGGAAACAAAAAAACTAAAATAGATTTTTGTTATTCTATCAATTCCAATAAAATGCAACAAGATCTAGTATGAGTTGGAGATCAGAACGTATATGGATAGAATTTATAAGAGGATCTAAAAAAATCAACAATTTTGGCGGGGCCTTTATCCTTTTTTTAGGTTCATTAGGGTTCTTATTAGTTCGAACTTCCAGTTATCTTGGTAGGGATTTGATATCTTTATTTCCGTCTCAGCAAATAATTTTTTTTCCACAGGGGATCGTGATGTCTTTCTATGGGATCGCCGGTCTCTTTATTAGCTCCTATTTGTGGTGCACAATTTTGTGGAATGTAGGTAGCTGTTATGATCGATTCGATAGAAAAGAAAAAATAGTGTGTATTTTTCGTTGGGAAAAAATCATCAAATCTTCCTCCGATTCCTTATGAAAGACATTCAATCCATCAGAATAGAAGTTAAAGAGGGTATTTATGCATGTTGAGTCCTTTATATGGAAATCAGAGGTCAAGGGGCCATTCCCTTGACTCGTACTGATCAGAATCTAACCCCACGAGAAATTGAGCAAAAGGCTGTTGAATTTTCCTATTTCTTGCGTGTACCAATGGAAGTTTTTTTGCAAAATGAAGTTCAGAATGAATCCTTTCTTAGTTTGTAGCAAGCGTGATAAAATTGAAATGAAAGAATAGTATTTTTTATAGACCATAGTAATAATATAACTTAACTGGAATTTCTTCAAAATGCTCATTTGAGCCAAAGCAGACGTATACGGAACAACTAGAAAACAGTCTTCGTCCAAATTTTTTTTTTTCATGCATATGTAAATCACCTCCACAATAACAAAAGTGGACTCTTTGTTATTTTCTTTCTGTATTATTTAGAAATTCAAGGACTCACAAATGAATCACAAATCAAAACCTAAAAAAAAGGGAATGGATTCATAATAGTATCCATATGACTTGAAATAGAACTTATGTTTGATATAAATATTAGTAGTGTAGAGAGTTAACGAATGAAGTGAGTTCATTAAAAACGCAAAGACGAAAAAATGGCAAAAAAGAAAGCATTCATTCCCCTTCTATATCTTGCGTCTATATTATTTTTGCCCTAGTGGATCTCTCTTTCATTTAATAAAAGCCTAGAATCTTGGGTTACTAATTGGTGAAATACTGGTCAATACAAATTTTTTTTGAATGATATTCAAGAAAAGAGTATTATAAAAAAAGTTATAGAATTAGAGGAACTCTTTCTCTTGGACGAAATGCTGAAGGAAAACATAGAAACACATCTACAAAAGCTTCATATCGAAATCTACAAAGAAACGATCCAATTGATCAAGATGCACAATGAGGATCCGATCCATACAATTTTGCACTTCTCCACAAATATAATTTGTTTCATTATTCTCAGTGGTTATTCTATTATTGGTAATGAAGAATTTTATTATTCTTAACTCTTGGGTTCAAGAGTTCTTGTATAACTTAAGCGATACAATAAAAGCTTTTTCTATTCTTTTCTTAACTGATTTTTGTATAGAATTCCATTCGCCCCATGGTTGGGAACTAATGATTGGTTATGTCTATAAAGATTTTGTGTATAATCCTACTAGTGGAGGAAGACCTCGTAAGGATAAGAGACATAGGGCTAAAGAGAAAGGCAAAAAAGGATATTTTGTGTATAATCCTGCATAATCTCGAATGTTATCAGTTCCGGTACGTAAACCAAATAATACAATGCGAGCAAAAGTTCCTAGATTCATGGAAATATAGAACAACATATAAGTTATCATGCAAGCATACATTTCATGCTTGTTTGAGTAATAGTAATGAGATTCCTCAATATCATCTTAAGAATAGCTAGGATTCCCAGAAGAAGATGTCATTCGTTTGATGAGAAATAAAAAGGAATATCGAAAATTTGAGTGGCTGAACCTGAAGCAGCTACTTTCGAAGTAATAGAAAGAAAAGCAACGACTGGAATGAGAGAGTACGAGTCAAAAAGACTATTCCCCACTTATTTCTCTCATTCAAAATCGTGCATGAGACTTTCATCTCGCACGACTCCTAAGCTAAGTAATAAAAGAAAGAAGAACTCATCTTCTTTTTTTTTTTATTACCTTCCTCGCTTATGTATAAGATCGAATCCATTTGCTAGCTTGTTACCTCTGCAACGAATGATTGAGAGAAAATTAAATAATGGATTATTAAATTTTTAATCAAATTGTTTAATTAGATATTTATAATAAATTAGATTTATTATTAATTAATTACAAATTGTGATCATTTAATTTGGCTATTAATAATAAATTTAATTTAATATTAATTAATTAGAAATTGGGTTGATTGAACTTTGGAAGTTCGACTTGATAGTTAGACCAACTTTAGGCTCAATTACATAGGAAAGGAGTCCATCGGGTTTTGGAAGTCCAATGGGGCATAACTTAGTGTTAGGGTCCATGGAAGAGTTCATGAACCCAAACTCATGAGATGGGAGCTAAACAATTTATTACGAAAATTAAAAAGAGCTTTTAATTTGTATAATTAAATTAGAGAATTTAAAAGCTCTTAGGGTTTTGGCCTTATATAAGGAAACTTATGATAAAACCCTAAGTAAGTCATTGCCTCCCTCTCCTCCCAAGAGCCAGAAGAAAATTGATTTTCTTTTGAGTTCTCCCAAGCCCACACATTAGTTTGTAGTAGATTGAGGATAGATTGGAAGATCATGTGGAGGCTCAATGATCTGTGGCCTTTATGACATTCCAAAGGTATGTTATTTTTAAAGTAGTTTTTAAGATAAATTCCTTTTAATCAAAAGTCGCCACTGCGATCCGCGTCTTCTAATTAATTCGCTCGCTTCTGCTGTGCCGGGGTTTCTATTTGAATCCAAGTAAATTCCCTTCATTACTGAAGAAATGTTAAGGTTAACATTATTTCTCTACTCTTGGAGGGACAATGGAAAAGTATGGTTGAACGTCTTGTCGCTAGGATCAATAACTTCCTGGACGGATCTTATTGAAAAATTTCTGCTCAAATATTTTCTCCTACTAAAAATGTAGTAGTTTGTGGTGACATAGTGACGTTTCACCAGTAAGAGAATGAGTCAGTAGAAGAGGCTTGGGAACGTTACAAGATGTTGAAAAATTGTCCCCACCACAGCTTACCAAGTTGTGTGCATATTCATTTTTATCATTGATTGACTCATCAGCCAATGGTGCTCCACTGTAGAAAAGTTATAATGAAGCGTTTGATACTCTAGAAAGGATTTCTAGCAACCATTCCCAATGGACTAATGAGAGGGAAAACGTCTAGCGCAAAAGTGTAGGAGGAAAGATAGAGATGGTTGCTATGATAGCTTTGAGCTCATAAATAGCATTGATGGCCAACGTGCTAAATGCTATGAACATTAACGTTGCACAACTGATTAAGGCAATACAAGAAGCTACAAATTTTAGTTGTTTCTTTTGTGGAGAAGCACATCTGTTTGAGAGCTGATCATCAAACCCAACATCAGTATATTATGTTGGACAAGGAAATCAAAATCAAAACAGTCCATACTCAAACACATATAATCTAGGTTGGAGGCAACACCCAAAATTTTTTTGGGATGGACAACTACAGGCAAGTAGAAGCAATAAGACCACAATTTTTGCTAGGATTTATTGCTCTAACAACACAGTAGAATTTTGTAGGAAATAGAGTTCAGCTCGCGCAGCTAAGTCAGCAACCAAGCAATCTGAAGAATTTGATGAAAGAATACATCATGAGGATTGATTCGATAATTCAGAGTCAAGTAGCAACGCTGGAGAACTTGGACATGCAAATTGGACATTTGGTAATTGAAATTTGAAGCAGACTAGTTGGCACATTGCCAAGCACAACTGAACTACCTAAAACATAGGAAAAGAGCATTGTAAAGCCATTACTCTGAGAAGTGGGAAAGAGCTTGTGCAGGAAAGTGAAAAGTTAGCATCAGAATCGAAAGAACGTGATGGTAATTAGGAAGTAACGATATAAGGGAATGAAGAGGTTGTGGGTGAGAGCGTAGAGAAAAAGAATGAGAAAAGAGTAGCAATACTGCAGGAAAATAATAAATAGAAGCCAGGGAGCTACCTAGAGTTCTCCCACCACCACTCTTTTCACAACGATTAAGAAAGAAAAATGATGAAGTGCAGTTTCAGAAGTTCTTGGCTATGTTAAAAAAACTACATATTAATATCCTATTGGTGGAGGATCTCGAACAAATGTCAGTTATGTTAAATTTTTGAAGGACATTCTAATAAAGAAAAGAAGACTAGGAGAATTCGAAACAGTGGCACTAACCGATGAATGTAGTGCTATTTTATCAAGCAAAATACCGACAAAAATGAATGATCTAGGGAGTTTCACAATTCCCTATTCAATAGGAGATCAGTATGTAGGAAAAGCACTATGTGACTTGTGTGTGAGTATCAACTTGATGCCCATGTCAGTTTTTGGAATTGGCAAAGCAATACCTACGACTGCCATGCTCTAGTTAGCAAACCACTCCATGACGAATCTAGAGGAAAAATTGAGGATGTGCTGGTAAAAGTAGATAGTTTCATATTTCCAACTGACTTCATTATCTTTGACTATGAAGCAGATAGAGAGATGCCGATTATTTTTGAAAGACCATTTCTAGCAATGAGCTGAACACTGATCAATATTCGAAAAGACATATTAACAATGAGGGTTTGTGACCAGAAAGTCACATTCAACGTCTTTAATGCCCTTAAATATCCAGACGATATCGAAAAGTGTTCAGCAGTGTAGGATAAAGATGACCTCTCTACATTGAGCCTAATTCAAGAAGAAGATGATGAAATTTAGGATTGAAAGCAGGAAGGAATGGAGCAGCTATGCAATATCATTGCTACAACATTGGTTACAGAACGAGAGACAGAAGCTGTTGACTTATCAGAAAGGAAGGGTCATCCAATAAAATATTCTTTCGAAGAAGCTTCAATATTGGAGAAGAAACCCCTACCCTCTACTCTAAAATATGCTTATTTGGATGAAGATAATAAGCTTTCTGTCATTATCTCATCAGCGCTACACACTGATTACGAATTATCTTTGTTGCAGGTACTGCAAAAACATCGAAAGGCTATTGGATTGACGTTAACTGATATTCCTGCCATTAGTCCTATAGTGTGTATGCATAGAATACAGTTGGAAGGCGATGTAAAAGAATGTGTAGACGCACATTGCTGCCTCAACCCCATTATGAAGGACGTTGTCAAGAAGGAAATCATTAAGTGGTTAGATGCAGGAATCATCTATTTGATCGCAAACAACAATTGGGTTAGTTTGGTACAGTGTGTTAAAAAGAGGTGGAATTACCATAATTACAAATGAAAAAAATGACGTGATTCCAACAAGAACCGTATCTAGATGAAGAGTATGTATGGTCTACCGAAAGCTTAATAAAGTAACAAAAAAAGATCACTTTCCTCTCCCATTTATAGATCAGATGTTGGATCTATTGGCAGTGCATGATTACTATTGTTTTTTGGATGGATATTCTGATACAACTAGATAGTAATCGCCCAGAGGATCAAGAAAAGACGACGTTTACATGCCCATACGAAATGTTTTCCTTATGAAGAATGTCATTTGGTCTTTGCAATGCGCTAGCAACATTTCAATAGTGCATGATAGCAATTTTTTCAGACATGATCGAAGAAACAATAGAGATCTTCATGGATGACTTCTCAGTTTTTTGGTAAATTCTTTGACAAATGCTGTGCGAATTTAGAGAAAATTTTGAAAAGGTGTGAACAAAGCAATTTAATTCTTAACTTGGTGAAGTGCCATTTTATGGTACAAGAGAAAATTTTCTTAGGACAAAGAATCTCTAGGGTAGGTATAGAGGTAGACCGAGCCAAAGTGGATATCATTGATAAGTTCACTGCTCCATCTACAATTAAGCAAGTTTGCAGCGTTCTAGGACATGTCGGGTTCTACAAAAGATTTATCAAAGATTGCCAAACCGCTATGTTTGTTGCTGGAGCAAAATAAAGAGTTTGAGTTCACTACCAAATGTGAAAAAGCGTTCAAGATGCTGAAGCATAAGCAAGTTACAGTGCCAATTATTTTTGGGCCGGACTGGGAAAGCCATTTGAATTGATGTGCGATGCCAGTGACTAGGCCATTGGTGCAGTTCTAGAACATAAGCATGAGAAGTTTATTCACCCAATCTATTATGCTAACAAAACATTGACCGACGCACAATGCAACTATACGACAACAAAGAAGAAAATGCTCATAGTAGTATTTACTTTTTACAAGTTTAGATCATACTTAATAGGGACTAAAGTCTTTGTGCATATGGATCATGCAACAATAAGACATTTGGTGGTAAAATGAGATGCAAAACCATGCTTAGTTAGATGGATATTATTTCTTCAAGGGTTTGATTTAGAAGTAATAGATAAGAAAGGTGTAGAAAATCAAGTTGCAGACCACTTGTCCAGATTGAATGAAAATGAACAAAAAGAGATATTCAGCCAGATAAGAGAGCAGTTCCCCAATGAAACTATTCTCGCAATGAGAGAAGGTGAGGAACCATCATTTGTAGATATAGTCAATTACCTTGTGAGTAAGGTAATTCCAAAAGATCTTCATGAACCAATAATAACTCTCCAAAAGAGAGTTATTAGGAGTCTTTTAGGTTAGATTTCATCTCATTCTTGGAGTAACTTGCCTTTGATTTATGAATAAATGCTTGATTTAATTTTATTTTGCATTTAGAACTTTTGAGAATCTTCATATTGTTGTATCATTATATTTATGCCAACATTGAAATGCAATTGAAGAAAATTATGCTTAATTACTATTAATTTTGAATGTTTTGTTAAGTAGATAAATGATGGAGCAATACTTTAGCAGAAATATTGATGGAGCAATTCTAAAGCAAAATGGACACAGAGGATTTGCGCAAGAATAACAGAAATTTGAAATAGGGAAACAAATATTTCTTTTATAGAATTAATCAACCATTGGATGCGTGCCAAATGGGCGATTTAACCTAATAGGGTTCCTAATCACAACAAAAGGCTTATAAATAGAAAAGGTGGAAGCCAAAAGAAAAGAGTTTGTTTTTAGAGTTCAGTTAGTTCGCTTTTTAGAGTTTATTTTCAAAGTTTGGTTAGAGAGTTCTTCTTTGACAGACTTTTCATCCATTCTTGCTGTAGTTTTCAATTCCCGCATGGAAGATCTTGTAGAAGACAGAAACTCCATTGAAGGTTGGAGCAGAAAAAATGATTCTTGCAACTGTTTTCGTGGAGCAACCGATTTCGTTTGTTCTTTAGAGTTTTCATTAATTATGAACTCGTTTATTGTTTTTATTTTATTTGTTGCTGACTTTTATTTTTTATAGCATGAACGAATCACCTTTGGGTGAGGATTAAGGGAGATGTTGTTGAACTTATTTGAATTTGAAGTAATGATTGTCATATTGAATTGTTTTACGAGGGTTCTTTAATGCTTAATGTTTATGTCTATCTGGCCAAGACGCATGAATATCTTCTCTATGTGTTGGGAGAAAATACAAGGAGCAGATTGCTTTTAAAAGACATTACCCTCTAGATTAGGTTAGCGACAGCTAAGTAAAGAGGTTTGGGATAATCACTCACCTAATGCACAAAAATAGTAGGTTTAACTCATATAGGGTTAATGGAAATTAACTTAAGATAATTGGGAGATTTAGGAGGATTCCGAAACTATTGTTATGTGATTTGATTATGCAATTCTTTTGCTTCAGCATTCGATTTTAGAGAAAATAACATCATACCTTAATCTGAACTCATTCAAACAACTGCAAAACATTATTTTTATTCTGTCATTTAATTTAGTCCAGCATTAGTTACTAAAATTTCATCAAATATTTGTCTTTGTTAATCATTGAATTCACTTAAAGATTAAAGTTATAATAGTTCAAAATCTGCCACGAATCCCTTTGAAGATGATATAAGTACTTATCGCTTGCTGTTGACTATGTATACTTGCACAGCGCTTTGTGTTGTTTGTATTGTAATTTTGAGCCTCACTATCGCACAAGCAACAAGTTTTTGGTTCTGTTGCTGGGGATTAGTTTGAATTTTGATTCGTTTGTATTTGATTCTTTTGGTGAATTGGAGCTTTATTTAACCTGATTCAATTTCTTTGTGATTGCAGCACTTGGTGTATGAACAATAATTCTGATTTGGAAGTTGAATTTGATCTAAAGATTGAAAGGACTTTCCGAGGAAGGAGAAAGGAGTTAAGAAATCGAGCAAATTCGATGAAGCAACCCCCTATAACTCCTTGAGGCCCTGTAGAGCAGATGAATCAACAACCAAACAGAGGTGAAGTTCAATTATCTCGAGTACAAATGCAACACAAAATTAGACAAATAGATTAGGTTCTGTTCTTTTAGCCAACGACACAGATAGAGCCATCAAAAACTATGTAGTCCCTATGTTTGATGAATTAAATCAAGATATAGTCAGCCCAAATCTTCAGGCAACAAATTTTGAGATAAATTTGTTTCAAATGTTGTTGACAGTAGGTCAATTTTATGGATTGCTTGTAGAGGAGCCACATCTACACTTGAAGAATTTTTTGGTAGTAAGTGATTCATTTTTTATTTAGGGAGTTTCTAAGGATGCTATAGGATTATCTTTGTTCCATTTTTCTTAGAGGGATGTTGCAAAAATATGGTTAACTACATTTGCTCCAGGATCCATCACTGCCTGAAATTAATTGGCAGAAAGATTTTTGAAAATATTTCCCTCCAATAAATGTCACTTAGAGTAGAAATTGTATCTTTTAGGCAGTATGTGGATGAACCTTTTAGTGATGCTTGGGAAAGGTATAAAGAACTCCTGAGAAAGAGCCCTCATCATGGTTTGCCTTACTATGTTCATTGTCAAGAACATACAATGAAGAATATGAGATTTTGGAAAGGATATCAACCAACAGTTGTCAATGGTATAATGTAAGAACAAATTCTGGAAGAAGATCACAAGGAGGAATAGAAGTTGATGCATTAACATCCATTAGGGTGGATATTGCTTTTTTGACAAACATGATCAAAACTCTACCCTTAGGGAATGTTATAGTGTAGAACACTACTGTCACAATAGAGTCATGTGTTTTAAGTGGAGAAGGGCACACTTATAAATTTCACCCCAACAATCCAGCTTCAGTCTATTACATAAGCAGAAACAATCCTCACTCTAACACCTACAATCTTGGGTGTCATAATTGTTCGTTAAGGAAATATTATTTGTAAATATACTTGTAATAATTCCTTTCATATTTATTTCTTTCTATGTAATAGATCTCACTTCTTTATAAGTGACCTAAATTTTACCTATGAGAAATAAAACAAATGGTATCAGAGCATTAAAAAAAACCCTAACTTTAACCTTCAGCGGCCAACGCTGCCTTTAGTGTCGCTGTCTCCAACATTACTTCCGCTGGTTTATTTCACGTGGGTCACTGGGTTCTTTGCCTCCGTACATCTTCCAGTGGCTTTGTGTGCATCTTAGTCGTTCATCGCCTCCTCATGGGTCGGATCACTCATTTGTGGGTCATGTCGCGGGTTGCTGTACGCATGGGTCGGATCACTGATTTGTGGGTCTTTTGTTCAAGTACACGTTGGTTTGCAAGCCGGAGTCCCTTGTTTGCGTCACGGGTCATGTTGGTCGGTGATAACACTAAAAAAAGTGCTATTTTAGTGCCTAAATTATAGAGATTTTGTGTGATTTCATATGTACTTTGATGCATTTGTTGATGAAATTGTAGGAACCGAGTGTTAAGAGGTGAAAATAAAGATTTGGGTCGATTCAAGTTAAAATCGGGCTAAAGTTTAGCAAAAATGGCCAAGAAACGAAGATAGGAGACCTAAATTGGTGCAGACCCAAGGCGTAGCATTGAGACACCATCACTGGGCATCTCAACGTGCAAATTCTGCCAAAAACACGCTTTGGAAGTGATCAGTGTCTCGATGCTGTGCAAAGGCGTCTCGACGCTATCCTGTGCGCTCCCTTTGCACACTTCTACTCGACGCCAGCCTCGATGCCATGCCCCATGCGCCTGCACACATGTGCAGCATCGAGATGTTGTCTTATAGTGTCTCGATGCTGCTCCCTTAGTGTCTCGAAGCTGGTAGCAGACAATATATAAACGTTATTTTGCTATTAGGGTTGGAGAGAGCAATTTTGAGTGCAAAATTCGAGGGTGTTCGATGGAAATCAGTGAGGGCCACTGCTTTGGAAGGTCAGGGAGATATCGAGGTGCTCGGGATTGGATTTTCTCACATTGAGAAGCATGCCCAAGGCAGAAACGACATGGAATTCACTTGGGAGTTTTCTCTTCTCTTCCATTTTCAGTTTTCTGAATGTTCTATTGGATTTTCTGGATTGATTTCATAATGTATAATAGCTGATTTAGTTGAGTTTTAGGGTGTTGAGATTTTAAAGACCCGTTAAATTTGTTGATTCATTATTGAATGCATTGATTTGTCTGGTTGCATTTCAAATTCCAGCTTTAATTACTTTGCAATTAAGTGGCCATTGATTGTTGAATGCTAGCATTTAGTATCTTGCTCGAGAGAGAGGGTGATAAATTAAGCCGTGGAGTTTGAACATGAATTCTTGTATGCACCAGAGTGATAAGGGAACGCATGAGGTCATTGGCGAATATTTTATTTTCTAATTGTTAGTGTAATTGCAGGGAATTGAATTAGGCTAGTTAATTGAGGGCAGTTGAGCTCGAGAGAGGAAACCCGAACTAATGAAATTCTAGACTTAGGCAAAAAAGTAAAGAAAATGCATTCCAATAATTAATTGACTATTTAAATGGGGTCAATAAAAACACCAACACCCTAGAACTATCTTTCCCTTGATTTTAATCACCCCTTAGCGAGCATTCTTTATTGTTTTTTAATCTTACTGTTGTATGACCTTGAGATCCCTAGATAAAATAAAAAGAATTAATAAATAAGTAGGAAAATTAAATATCACGATTCCCTGTGGACGATACTCGGTCTTTTAGGCCGTTTTACTACGATTGACCTGTACACTTGCGGTGATGCTTTGTTGGGTGCGACCAAGTTTTTGGCGCCATTGCCCGGGATTCGGTGTATTTTTTATTTTCTTATTATTGAGGCATTCAAGTAGATCTTAATTTAGGGTATATTTGTACGTAAGTTTTCGTTTTCTTTATTTTGTGTTATTTTTAGTGTATGCCACGTACTCGAGGTACTGACCATGTTCCTTTTGATCTAGAGATCGAACGAACTTGTAGGAAGAATAAAAAAGAGCGAAGAGAAGTACTCGGGCAAATAGCAGAGCAAGAAGGAGACCCACAGACTATTCGAGACTATTTCCAGCATATGGTACCAAATGCTCAGCTAGGGATCGTGCACACACCAATAAATACCGCCAAGTTTGAATTAAAGCCAAGACTAAACCAGATGGCTCGGATTCTGCTTTCCGAGGCTCTATTGTAGATGATCCACATAAGCAAATTTGTTCATTCCTCGAGATCTGCAGCATAGTGAAATTGAATGAGGTACCTAACGATTCCATTCGCTTACGCCTGCTTCCATTTTTGTACAGGATAAAGCGAAAGATTGATTGGAGACCCTACCAGCAGACAACATCTCGACATGGGATGAGCTTGCCCAAGCCTTCCTGAACAAATTCTTCCCACCAGCAAAAACCCAGCGATTGAGGAACAAGATCAGCAACTTTAAACAAGCTGATGATGAACAATTGTACGAATCTTGGGAGAGATTCAAGGAGTTGTTAAGAAAGTGCCCTTAGCATGGATATCCCGATTGGCTCCACGTACAATATTTTATAATGGTTTATCAAGTACTAAGAAGTCGATTGTGGATGCAGTTGCTGGAGGATTGATTTCTCCAAGACCCCGGGAGATAGAATCATACCAATTCCCTAAATGCTTTTCTGAATATTCTTCAATGTCCCGAGCTATAATTGGCCATCAGAGAGGACTGTAAAAAAGACTGTGGGGAAATACAAGCTTGATGAGGTAAGTTCCCTTAAGGCTCAGATGGCTTTGCTAACTAACGCTTTGAATATTCTTGCGATGCCAGGTAACACATGATCCATAGCTTCTTTGGTGGCGTGTAATGCTTATCAAATGAACCATGGGTAGAAGATGAAGCAAGCCCATTACATCAACAGAAATTTTGGATACCAATAGCGAGCCCCCATGCAGAATTAGTGTCACTCTCCACAATCCCAATTGCCGACTCATTACCACCCAGGTTTGCGTAACCATGAAAATTTTTTGTATGCTAACACGAAAAATGTTTTGCAGGGACTTCCTGGATTTCCATCGTCATCTTCCCAGCAGCGGTCAGACGATCCATCTCTTAAGAAGATGCTAGGAACCTTTATTACTAAGACACGGAACAGGACGGTAGCCCAGGAAAACAAGGTGGAGAGTCAGGAAATGACCTTGAAGAACCTAGAGGTGCAGGTAGGCCAAATTGCCACTACATTGAACACCATGCAGAAGGGTAAGTTTTCGAGTAACACGAAGGTGAACCCTAAGGAGCACTGTAAGGTCATTACATTGCATAGTGGTAAGTCCTTGATTGAGCCCGAATCAAGAATTGAGGTCGCCCCAGCTACAAAGAAGGATGAAAGTGAAAATGGGGAGCAAAAGGAGCTGAAAGAAGAAGTTGAGAAGAAGGCTGAGAAGAAATCTGAGGGAGTGGCCTCCAGTTCAAGAAAGTATTCTAAACCTGTGTCTATTATTCCTAATCACATTCCCTACCCTCAGTGTTTTCAGAAAAAGAAAGATGATGCCCAATTTACTAAATTCTTGGATATCTTTAAGAAAATGCACATTAACATCCTTTTTGCAGATGCGTTGGAACAAATGCTAAATTATGTCAAATTCATGAAGGATGTGCTATCCAAGAAGAAAAAGTTCGGCCAATTTGAGAAAGTTAGCTTATTAGAGAAGTGCAGTGTAATCATTTAGAGGAAGTTACCCGAGAAACTTAAAGACCCAGAGAGTTTTTCTATCCTTTGTACTATTGGTAACATTTTTGTTGCACGTGCACTATGCGATTTAGGTGCATTGATTAATTAATGCCTCTGTCTGTGTTCAAAAAATTAAACTTGGGATCGATACAGCCGACCACCATCTCTCTGCAGCTTGCAGACCGTTCTTTAACCTTCTCTCAAGTTATTATTCAAGATGTGTTGGTTAAAGTTGATAAGTTTATTTTCCCTACAGATTTTATTGTGTTGGACTTGGAGGAAGACACCGAAGTGCCCATCATTCTTGGACGACCATTCCTAGCTACAGGAAGGGCCCTCATCGATGTTCAGCAAGGTAAACTCACCCTAAAGGTGGACAAGGAAGAGGTAATCTTTAACATCTATCGATCCATGCAATACCCGGATGAGGTACGTTCTTGTAATAGGATACATGTTGTAGATTCTGCCATTGCTGAACTGAGATCTTTGATGTTGTCTACAGCTGAGTTTGATGAGAAAAGCATGTTGAGTACTGATTGTGATGCTATGGATACTCTTGAGACTGATTGTGATGTTATGAGCATGTTGGATGTTGATGATGATCATGCATCTTTTAATGAATTGTCTGTTTGCCTGTTGAGCATGAGCTTGAACATTTGCATGTAGAACATATCCATGCTTATGAGTCTAAGAAACCTCCTGCTGTTGAGATGAAGTTGTTGCTTAATCATCTTAGATATGCATATCTAGGTGAATCCTCTACTTTTCCTATAATTATTTCTAATGACCTGACTAAAGTAAAAGAGGATAGATTGTTAGAGGTCTTGCATGCTCATAAATCTATTATAGGACGGTTAATTAGTGATCTTAAGGGTATAAGTCCTTCGATAGTCATGCATAAGTTTCTCATGGAGGACTCATATAGGCAATCTATTGAGCATCAGACGAGGTTGAGCCCTGTTATGAAGGATGTAGTTAAGGCTGTGGTGCTTAAACTGTTGAATGCAAGGATTATCTATGCTATTTCCGATAGTGCATGGGTAAGTCCTATTTAGGTAGTTCCCAAGAAGGGGGGTGACTGTTTTAAAAAATTAGCATCATGAGCGTATCCCCACTAGAACCGAACAGGGTGGCGTGTTTGTATTGATTATAGGAAGTTGAATAAGGCTACTAGGAAAGATCATTTTTCACTTCCTTTTATTGATCAAATGCTTGACTGACTTGTTGGATATCCCTATTATTGCTTTCTCGATAGTCTTTCAGGTTATAACCAGATTGCTATCGCGCTGGAGGACCAAGAGAAGACCACATTCACATGTCCCTACGAGACATATTCTTTCAGGAGGATGTCGTTCAGATTGTGTAATGCATCGACGACCTTTCAGCGGTACATGATGGCGATCTTCCATGACTCCATCGAGGACATTATGGAGGTCTTCATAGATGATTTCTCAGTATTTGGCTCTAATTTTGAGATTTGTTTAGCTACCCTCTCTCGTGTCTTGCAGCTATGCCAGGACACCAACCTTGTCCTAAACGGGGATAAATGCCAATTTATGGTCAAGGAAGGGATGTCCTAGACCATAAGGTTTCAGTGCAAGGATTGGAGATAGATTGAGCCAAGATTTCTGTGATCGAGTAGTTGCCACCTCCAGGGAACATGAAGGGAGTCTGGAGTTTCTTGGGGCATGTAGGGTTTTATCGACGTTTTATTAAGGATTTTTTGAAAATTACTAAACCCCTCTGCAATTTGTTGAAAAAAGATTATGTATTCTTATTTGATGATGCATGTTTGGATGCTTTTCGTGTTTTGAAGAAAAAATTAATTTCCACTCTCATAATTGTTGTGGCTGATTGGAATGAACCCTTTGAATTGATGTGTGATGCAAGTGACTTTGTATTAGGTGCTGTTCTAGGATAGAGACGTGATAAGCTGTTTAGGGCTATATATTATGCTAGTAGAACTTGAAGGATGTATCAACATACATGTGCAGCAGAATAGGATCTAAAGCACTCTAATTAGCTCAATTATAAAAGAAAAATCATGCTTTAAAGAAGAGAAAACAGAGAACTTAGAGAACTAACCTTTGTTGCTTAAATTCTCATCTATCTCCGGCGATATGGATCACGATCAAGCTCCCGGACCACCATTAGTGTCTTCTCAGCTATTCTCCGGCCAAGGAACGGGACGGTGGGATCTCTTGATTTGTGAATAAGAAGGGAGAAAGGGTGTGGCTTGGTTTATGTTCAACACATGAACAACCAAAGTTTTGGGAGCAAATTGATAAAAAGAAAAAAAATATCAATCCTAGTTATGCACAATTTTGAGTCCATTATATAGCCCAAATCATGCACAACTACCTCACCCAAAATTGACACTCAATCAAGGTGAGGTAGCACTTCAAATGGAGGTGGCAAATGGTGGAGGAAAAATGGTGTGAAAATGGA
>JAOANK020027308.1:0-20966 GCA_026257165.2 Telfairia occidentalis | reverse complement strand
TCTAATGCACCCAACATATTCATCAATCGATGCCTCTAACTGTTAACATACTTAGACATATCATAACATTCAATCTAGTATTTCAATAGATAATAAGAACATAATATAATACAAACATGCTCAATGTCGACATACAACATATATTACATAGTCAGATATTTTTACAAGGCAATTAACATACAATTTATCTATCCTAGCCTAAAGGTTTCTCCGTGAGCGGAGCCACTTACCTTGACTTTCTAAATAATCATAAATTAATTTTTACTAGCTTGATCTACGTTTCTCAATAATTTTTTTTTTAGCTCATTATTTGGAACTAATGCTATTACTACCCTCGCATCACCGCCGATGGGAAGAGAGTGAATGCATGAGAGATGAATGATAGAATAACAGGTGGGTGTGAAAGGGAGAGGGAAAAGAGGAGGGAAAGTTTTCTTTTGAAAAGAAAAAAAAGGGCTTGGTGGTTATGGTTTCATAACATGCATATTTATAGGGTTTTCTATAAATCATAATCCTATTCTAATTTGGTCTAAATTAAAAAAGAGGTCATTATCAATCACTTAATCAATCTAAAAAAATAACGCTAATTAATAACTAGTTCAAATAATGGGGCGTTACAACTTGCCTCTTAGTATGTCAACATAACCAAAATGTACATTAGTGTGGCTTACAACATGTCTACATGTCATTTTTCCTCTCAAGACAAGATAGAAAGAAAGTGCCTAAGTTCCATTTAAATCACATGACCTTTTTTCTCCTATGTACATTGAAGTAACGAAAGGTACCTTGGTGGCTTTAAATGGGCGAAGGTGTCATCTTAACTCTCAAAAGCACCTAGAAAGTGTCAAAGTAACTTTCAAAATATATAATCTGTCCTTAGCACATCAAAATAAGTAAAAGGTTTCTTAGTGGTCAAGAAGGTGTCTAAGTTCTATTTTCACTCTCAAAACAATCTAGAAAGTACCTAAATGTCATTTTTAAATCTAAAAAAACGTACAAAGTTTCTACGTAACTTTTAAAGCACATAAATCGTCCTCTAGCTTGTCTGTTTTCACTTTCAATATAGCTTAAAAGTGCTTAAATAACATTTAAAGCACATAACCTTCTTCTAAAGCACATTTAAAAGGACACCACCCTTCTATTCTCAAAACCCTTCTCATTATTCAAACAAATTCAACGACCCAACAACAAGAAGAATTTCAAACAGAAGCAAATTACAACATAGGCATAATATGAAATATTTTTATTGGATTTAGTGTGTAATATGACCGTATATTAATATTAGGTTTTAGGAGTTAGAAAATGAGGCGGGCATTTGACCAATCAGGGTCGAAATCGACTCTCAAATCCTATGTTCTTATTCACAACAAGACTCAATTTGAAAACGAAACTCAGTTAATTGTGGACAATATCAAGTAACAACAAAGCATCAGCCATGTAGAAAAAATCAATTTTGTCCGACAAAAGCATAAGTTCTGACCCACCAGATTAAGATCCCTAACTCTGAAACAAATTCATCAATATTTCATCTACAAAACCAAATTCGAAATCCAACAAATATCTTATAAAGAAGGTTTTAGCAGCCCCCATTTTCTCACAATGATCTCACTCAAACCATAGCGAGTTTCGAAAATGGAGATGAGAGAACTCAATAATATGCTTCACATTTCACAAGAAAGCATAGCAAAAGATCCAATTCATCTCGAAAGCAGAGCAAACAAAACTCCAGCATACAAAATTAAAAAAAAAAAAAAAAAAAAAAATTGAACGTAACCATTCAATTTCCATCCATAATTCACCAAAGATGTGTCCAAAACCAAAATTACATCCTTAATTCACCAAAGATATCTCCAAAACCAAACTAAAGACAAATTAATCAAACGAGAGATAAAGAAATTACTAGAATCTTGTCGGCAAGAAATGAGCAAGATCAACAAGATAAATTGTGCTTGACTTGTTCCATTAGTCTAGTTATAAATACAATCAGCAAAACTCGCTGAACAACAAGCAACAAATCAGCAATACTCTCATACAACAAATCAACAATCAATCTATTATGTTCCTATAAATCAACAACGGATGGATAAAGCAAAATTAATTGATTGAGAGGAAACAAACAACTCACCAATCTGCTTCAGATTAGCAACGACTACATCCCAGCTTCTATCTATTCAAATAAATCCCAAAGACAATAAAGGCAATTGGAAAATTAGCATAAAATTTTTTCTTACTTATTCCTGAGAAATTAACTCCAGATCTTACCTTATTGATTGCTGGGCTATTAACTTCCCCATAACTCCCCTACTGGTGCAATTTGACTAATCAAATTCAATCCATGACAAGCTTCCAATTTACCCAAATTAAGGAACATTCCTTGCAGAACTTCAGACTTTGTCATGGAGGATTTCTACTTACTACTTTACGAAATTCGTAGCTTCCTTCTATTATAAAATGCAAACAATTTTGCTTTGTAAATTGATTGAGTAGATACACATGAATGAGAAAGTGAGTCTATTCTTGATATTCTTATACTTCTTTCTTATACCATTCAATAAACTTCAGGGATTTAAAAAGTACTAGTTCTCTTCCAATATAATTAAAAACCAAAATGTCTCCACCAAAACAATAAAATTTTATTGGACTTCACTTAAGAGATGAGAAATTGGCAACACAAAATCTCTTCTTTTTTTTTTAGTACAAAATCTCATTGTTAAAACAATAAAGTTTTTCCTCACAAATTTCACTTAAAATGTATGTTATAATTCAATGAAGCAACCTAGAGATGAAAATGTATGTCACAAATCTCACTTAAAATGTTCTCTTCTAATATAGTTCAACTTTTTTCATCCAATATCCATTGGCACCATGTCTAGAGATGAAATTCACTTAAAAAATTAGAATAATTATAAAACAAGCAATTGACTTATTCAAGAAATCATAAAAAAGTATTCTTCTTTATAATGAGGTAATTCTTTTTGTTGATTTTCTTAAATACACAAGAAAATCCAACCAGTTATATATATATATATATATATATAAGACGAATCAAGGAGAGAAACTCTTTTACTTTTTTCCTTCCAAAAAGTTACCAATAAAGATTCATTTTTCTCACAGCGAACAACAGCCAAAAAAAATAATAAAAAAATGGCCAAATTCTACTAAGCCAACAACAGCTAATAGAAACAATTATGGATTATCATGAAAACTCAAAAAAACAGCCAACAAAATAAAAAATAGAACAATTCAAGTGGGTTTATTCTGAAAACTCAAAAACAGCCAAGAAAATGAAGCTTAAAAGATCAAGCTAAAGAAAAAAGAAAAAAAATGGTGTGGACACACATAGGCTTCTCGATATAATTCAAGAGTTTTGAAGAATTCTATACTATTCTAAACTAACAGACTTGCATTCTTAAATCCAACAAGCAATCAGATCTGACCTAATATACAACAAGCAATCTGAAATTAAATTCAAAATGCAAAGCAAAGAGCGTTAAAATAAAAGAAAACACACAACATAAATTAGATCTACTTTCCAAGATCAAGAAGTTGAAGAGCGACTCAGATATAAGGCCATGGGTGAGAACTGATTTGAGACCACAACAGGAAACAAAGAGAAGGACGGCCAGATCTCAGACTACCATGGGCAACGGTGAGAATAACGCCCAAATCTGATCATTCTGGATGGCGGCGAAAAGAATACCCAAATCTAACTGCTCTGAATGGCAGCGACAAACGTGAAGAGAAGAAAAAGATGGGCAGTGATGGAGAAGACTGGCATTGGCGGCGACGGAGACGACAAGTTGGCAAAGAGCGTGCGAGAGAGAAGGAAGGGAGTGAAAACATAGGGAAAAAGAAATGGAGAAAAAAGGAGAAAGAAACCGTTTTTTAGGGCTCACTTTTGCCGACGTTAAAAAAACGTCAGGAAAGGTTTTAAAAAACGTCGGGAAAATGTACTTTTTTCTGACGATAAAAAAAATGTCAGGAAAGACTTTTAAAAGCATCAAGAAATGGTACTTTTTGTCAACGTTTTTTAAAAACGTCGAAAGATGATACTTTTAACGATGTTTAAAAAAAAACGTCGGGAAATGTGTACTTTTGGCCTACGCTTTTAAAAAACGTCAGAATAGGGGTACTTTTGCCGACGTTTTATTCTTCCGTCGGTAAAAATTACGTCGGCAAAAAATAAATTTCTTGTAGTGATTATGTATAATTTGTTAGTCACTAAAGTGATCGAATTAGAAAGTTTAATAGATATCAAATTAAAATTAAATGTTTACAATTTGTATTTTGATATCTATATTATGTATAATTTGTTAGTCACCAAAGTGGCCGAATTAGAAAGTTTTATAAATATCAAATTGAATATTACAAATTGTATAATGATATTTATATTATATTACGTCTAATGTATTAGTCACTAAAGTGGTCGAATTATAAAGTTTGTATTGATATCAAACTCAAGTTAATTCAATTATGTATTATTATTTTTTTAAAAAAATTATTCATGTTTATATGATGCTTATGAATGAGATGATATTATGAACTATTAAAGATTTTATCATGACTATATTAATGGTCATTATTGTGAAACATTATGAATCACCCAAAGGTTGATTGGTAGTTTTATAATTTCGAACTTTATCGTGGTTAATTGAGGTACTTGGTTAGGTATATTTAATATATCTGATTTGAGTATTTTAATTACCAATTATATGAAATTAAAATGAGCATCAATTATATACGAATGTTGTATATTGTAATATCTCCCAAAGGAGAACTTCAATGCATGCTTAATGTTTATTTGATGTTTTCTGAATATGTATTATAATTAAGTTTATTTCTCAATGTTAGCATAGTTTCTATATTTACAAGTACTTTCTGTTACTCTATATTTGCACACCAAATGTCTGTTATTATGTTTTAATGACCTTAATTTTTCTAATTGGTGCAAACAAATCTAATTCTACCTTGGTCTTCTGAATTTTGATTTAGCACTCTTAAGTGAGAAACACATTGCACTTATTAATGCTAGCATTGCTGAGGAGAGATCTTTCTATAAAGTTTAGAAAAGATAGAATACAGTGGGCTTAATATTTGTGGAAATGTGACCATAACAAGCAATATCAAGTCCATAATTAGAAAACTGAAAGTGTTAAGGAATTTATTTATGGAAAATTGTTATTAGTTTGAGTTGATTGATAAGTTACTCGCTGAGACATTGATGAGTATTTTAACCACCATTAACTCTAATAGTTTTCGTACTTTTTATGAGCATATTCTAGAAATGAAAAGCATAGCGGCAAGACTAAAGATCAAGGTAAAAATTGTAAGGTCTAATAGAGGTGGTGAATATTATGGGAAAATATGATTAAAATAGATAGTGACATGGTCCATTTACTAAATTCCTTAAAGGTTGTGGCATATGTGCTCATTACACAATGCTGGGAACACTACAAAAAAATAATGTTGCAGAAATGCATAATCGTACTCTAATGAACATAGTTAGGTGTGTGTTAACTAATTCATCTTTATCTATATCATTTGAATTTATGCTTTAAGAACTGCTCAATACTTATGAAATAAGGTTTTTAGTAAGTCAATTTCAAAGACTTCATTTGAATTGTGGACAGGAAGTAAACTCAATTTAAGGCACCTGCATGTTTGGGGCCGTCAAGCAGAAGTAAGAATTTATAATCCACGCGAAAAGAAACTAGATTCAAGAACAAGTAGTAGTTTCTTTATTGGTTATCAAGAAAAATCTTAAGGGTATAGATTTTATCGTCCTAACTACAGTAGAAGAATATTGAAACTAGAAATGGTAGATTCATTGAGAATGGTGAAGTTAGTGGGAGTTTGGAACCACGTAAAATAGAAATTCAAGAAGTTGGGGTGACTCCTTAGTCTAGAACTTCTTCTCAAGTTGTTGTTTTTGTAATTGTTGACTTTGTTGATAATTTACAGGACGAACAAATTAATGACCAAACACCACATAATGATATTATTATGAATGAACCTGCAATAAAGAAACCACATGAAATAAAATTAGGAAGAACTGTGAGGCAAAAGAGATTTGTTATTTTTGATGATTATGTTGTTTATTTGCACCAATCAGAATTTGACTTAGGCATTGATAATAATCCAGTTTCATTTTCACAAACCATTGAAATTGATAGTTTTTCTATATAGTTAGTTGTCATGAAAGAAGGGTTAAAATCAATGGATCACAATGAAGTTTGTGACCTTATATAATTGACTAAAAGAAGAAAAAGAGTCAATTGTAAATGGGTCTTCAAGACCAAATGTAACTCAAATGACAATATTGAACGACACAAGGTCAGACTCATTGCTAAAAGATTTACTCAGAAAGATAGTATTGACTATAAGAAAATTTTTCCCTTCTCTATTTAAAAAGACTTATTAAGACTTATTATGACATTAATTAGTAGCTCATTATAACTTGTAGCTTCATCAAATGGATGTAAAAACTACTTTTCTAGATGAGATTTTAGATGAAGAAGTGTTCATGGATAAACCTAAAGGTTTTATGGTTGAAGAAAAGGAACATATGATGTGTAAGCTAAAGAGGTCAATATACGAATTTAAACAAACTTCTCGATAATGATACCTTAAGTTTAATGATATCATTGCATCCTTTGGATTTAAAGAAAACATCATTGATCAATGTATATATCTAAAGATTAGTGGAAGTAAGTTTATATTGTTTTTTGTTCTGTATGGTAATGACATCTTGTTGGCTACTAATGACTTTGGTTTATTACATCAAACAAAATAATTTCTCTCTAAAAACTTTGAAATGAAAGATATGAATGAGACATCTTATGTGATTGGAATAGAAATATTTCTTGATAGAGCACATGGATTGTTAGGACTGTCTTAGAAAACATATATTAAAAAGTTCTAGAGAGATAAAATGGATAAATGCTCTTCAAGTGTTGTTCCAATTCAAAAGAGAGATACGTTTAGTCTTATGAAATGTCCAAAGAGTGAATTAGAACACAATAAAATGAAAACCATTTCTTGTGCATCTATTGTTGGAAGCTTAATGTTTTCACAGACTTGTACCAAACTAAATACCAATTTATGTTGTTAGTATGTTGGGCAAGTATCAAATTAATCAAGGAATGGATCATTGGAAAGTTGCAAAGATAGTGTTATTATATGCTTACTTAAAAAAGATTTGATCATCTTGAGACGATTAAATATTCAGATTCAAAATACGCTGGATGTGTGGATATATGAAAATCTACATTGGTTATTTGTTCCTATTACCTAGAGGAGCTATTTCATGGAAAAGTGTGAAGCAGTCTATCATCATTGCGTCCACTGTGAAAGCTTAATTTGTAGCATGCTTTGAAGCTACAATTCATAGTTTATGGTTGTAGAACTTTTATTTTAGGATTTGGATTGTCGACAATAATAATGCCAAGTCGTTGAAAATTGTAGTAATAATTCTACAGTAATTTTCTTCTCAAGAAACGACAAGTATTCAGAATGTGCTAAATTCATGAAATTTAAAATACTTTGTTATTAAAGAAGATGTTCAGAACCAAAGAGTGTCAATCTGAGCATAGCTCAATGGATAAAGGCATGTACTACCACCGTAGAGGTCGATGGTTCGATCCTCCACTCCCACAAATGTTGAACTCAAAAAAAAAAAATTGATTATCACTAACTTTATGATTTTTAATCCACTAACGAAAGAAGTGCTACCTAAGACATTCAAGGTATGATATTATAATTACATTATTTGACACTCTAAGCTCATTTATTTATTGTTTCTGATTTCTTTTATGATTCCTATTTTGTAAGATTGGTATATACATAAATGAATTAAGTAAATAAAACAGGATTTTGTCTTTGACAAAAACTCATCATCGGACCATTATTAAATACCTTTATTATAGATCATGTTAGGTGAAGCACTAATTTCGTGACACATGGAAGAAATTATGTCGATGCAATGATGTATGACTGCCATGATCCTGATTAGTTTCTTTACTTGACATTGATATTATGATATGAAGATGAATTTATCTTCTACCTATGTGCATTATGTTTTATGAAAAATAATGTCACATGGGCCAAGTGGGAGAATGTTAGATTTTTAATTCTAATAATATTATTATTAAAGTGGCCTATGTACATTTATTCCAATAATGTTGTAGGCTCATGTCAGTGGGTCAATCAATTAAAAGGTAATTTCTCTAATTTACACACTGATGAAATATGTATAATAAAGATAAAACCCTAAGAATTGGTCCTCTCTCTATGCCTAATTAAGTAGTACTTTCTCTTCATCAAGAAGGGTTAATAACGCATTAAAGAAGGCTAAGAGAGAGAAACACAATTTTCACCAATTGTTATTGGAAATCGACTCCATGAATCAAGATATGTTATCTTAACTTATGTTACATGTGAAAATTATCTTGTTAAAAAATCTAGGCAATTATTGTATTATACAATATTAGAGTTTTATTGTATAATCATGCAAATTAAGAATTTACAATAACTCGATGCATAGTATGACCCGAATTTGCTCTACTATATACATCGAGACTCTTCATGTATAGTACAATCAAGATTTTTTGTTGTGCGTATGGAGTTGGCCAGTATGACCAATTTAAGGTACAAGTTTATTGTTGAGTTTTCCTAACTCTATGATCTATGTTTTAAGTTATTTATTTATTATTTCTAAGATATCCAGTTCTGTTTTATATGATATTTATAATAGGTGCCACCATGCTACATATTGCTATAAAATGATTATTTTATATTGATTTGCTCAAAGTTATCTTCTCATAAACTCTTGCATTCATGAAGCATTTTAGCTCATCTTTTTTCTTCCTAAATTTTCCTACTAGGTAACACTTGAGTTCCCTACAAGACAATCAAGACTGACATATGCCACTAGTCTTCTTAGATTGCATCACATATTTTGTATGTGCACATGTTACAGTTGTATTGATATGTATTGAGGATGGCTAGAGTTGCTTTATCCATGTTGTATTTTTATATATGTGTTGTTCATGTTTATATGTCCAAGAAAATATAATTACTTTTCAAAATATTAGATTAGTTCATGATAGACGGACAATAATTTATAAGGTTGATTCAAAGTTCATTGTCGGTACGACACGTCCCAGATTGGATAGGGTGATATGGGATGAGTCGTGTCATAAATGTAATAATTTCAATGACGCAATTTAGTTCAAAATTTTAAAATATAATGAAGGAAAAAAAAAAGAATGAAAGATTGAGTTATACCTTGAATCAATCAATTAATATTTTTTAATTGGACATTATGTAGTATAATTACTTGGATAAAATATATTTTAAGTCTCTGAGTTTGAGGATGATTTCTATTTAGTCCTTAAATTTCAAAAACTTACACTTTAGTCACTAACCTTTAGAAAATAATTCTAAAAGGTCGTTAAGGTCAAATTATCACTCACAAAATGTTTGCGTAACAATTTTGAAGACTAAGTGGCATGCTTATGTATTAATTTTAAATGATGTAGCCAAATAAAAATTTTATTAAATAATAAAACAAAAAAAATATCAATAAAATAAAAAAACACAAAAAAGGATAATTTCGTTCTTCTTCTTTTCTAATTTACATATTCATTCAGGAAACAAAAACTCATCAAACATTGCTTTCTTCCTTCTTCCTTCTTCTTCTCCTTCTTCCCCCTTCTTCCTCTTCATTTTCCTCTCGAGATAGCTCATTTGATAGAATACAATTAGAAAGTATAATAGATTTCTGACGTGTCTTTGACGTCTAACAACTGACTTAGGGGCAACAATCGCAACCCATTTTCCCAAATTTCAAAGATAACTTTTTTCCTCTCATTTGGATTTTTTTTTTCACCGAAGACGAAAAGTTAATGTCATTGGAGAAGACCCTTGTTTTTTCTACGGAGGATGCGCGGGAGAGGCGCTAAAACTAAATGACTGATGAATGATAGTTTGACCATTATCTTTTCGTGCCTTTTTTTTTAATTGATATGTATTATTTTTTTGTTTTATTAAAATTTTTATTTGGCCACGTGCCTTAAAATTAACATATCAGCATACCATGAATGTTGGGATTTTTAATGTGTGGTCGACCTGTTTTAAATCTGAAGTATAAAAGACAATTGCGAAACGAAAAATAATAACACCAAGATTTACGTAGAAAACCCCTTGAGGGAAAAAACCACGGGACAACTCCAAAAAATATTCCACTATAAAAATAATGGTTACAAAGTTTTCTTCCCTAGTTACAACTAAAGGATACAACAACCATCAGCAAAACTCACTGGTACATCAGATTTTCATCATCAACAAAAGATGGAATATAAAAGCAAGGAGAGATCTCACCAGCGTGGACAACTCAGAGAAACCTAATCGAAGAGAAACAAATTAATTTGATAATGAACCGGTAAAGAAACGACCATTTTTTTCTTTAATTTCTTCTCCTCTCTCGCTCACTCTACTCGTTCGTTGTCGTCTGCTTCGAAGGAACCCAAAAATGGATTTTTAAAACTCTTTCTCCTTCACAGTTTAAGCTTGTTAAACAAGCTATATAAAAAATCTTCTTTTTTTATTATTTATTGATTAAATGGCTCCATGGTGGGCCATTGATTTGGGCCCATAGTCGGGACCCAACAAACTCTCCCTCCTGACTAAGTGGAAGGATCTACCATTACCCGTTATCTGTTTACATGTTTCATGCTTTCCTCTAGGTAAGGTATTTGTCAACATGTCTGAGTCATAATCATCTATGTGAATTTTTTCGATCGCTAACAACTTTTCATTCAACATATCTAGAATCCAATGATACTTGACATCAATGTATTTAGACTTCGAGTCGAAAGTTGGATTCTTGCTGAGGTGAATAACACTTTGACTGGCACAATACAACACATATCTTTGTTGTTCAATACCTAACTCTTACAAAAACAAAAAAAAAAATCATCCAAAGCATTTCTTTGCAAGCTTCAGTTGCTACAATAAACTCAGCTTCAGTAGTTGAAAGTGGAACACACTTCTATTACTTAGATTGCCATGATACAACTCTCCCTGCGGAGTGATCAAATACCCAGAAAGTGAATTTTCTAGAATCAACGTCACCGACCATATCTACATTTGTATACCCACTAAGCACAGTTTTACCATTTTCAAAGCATAAATAGGCTTTGAAAGTACCTCCAAAATATTTGAGAATCTATTTCATTGCCTCCCAATGTTCTCTACCTAGATTGGAGAGAAATCGACACACAACTCCGACTGCATAAGCTATATATGGTCTGGTGCACACCATCGCGTACATCAAGCTTCCAATGACTGAGGAGTACGAAACTATTTTCATGTCTTCCTTCTCTTTTTCATTAAAGGGCTCTGTTTGAAACTGAATTTAAAATGACTATCTAGTGAAGCACTCACTGGCTTTACTTTATCCATGTAGAATCTTTCAAGCACCTTCTCAACATATTTTTCTTGTGATAACCACAACATTTTAGTTTCCTATCATGAGAAATTTCATGACAAGAATTTGTTTCGCTGACCCCAAATTCTTCATAGCAAATGATTTATGCAATTCTTTCTTGAGTTCTGTAATCTTTTTGTTATCAACACCAACAATTAGCATATCATCTACATACAGTAGAAGAATAATGAAATTGCTATCAGTGAACTACTTAACGAAAACACAATGATCAGAAGTTGTTTTCTTGTATCCATGCTCCCCTATGAATGAATCAGACTTCTTGTACCACTGCCTCAATGCTTGCTTTAACCCATAAAGACTCTTTTTCAGTTTGCGCACTAAGTGTTTTTTACCTTTTACTTGAAATCTCTCTAGCTGTTCCATGTATATTTCTTTCTCCAAATCATCGTGAAGGAATGCAGTCTTCACATCAAGTTGCTTAATTTCCAAAATTCAGACTAGCCGCTAAGCCAAGCACAACCCGAATGGATGACATCTTTACCATTGGTGATAAAATTTCTTCAAAATCTATGCCTTTTTTCTGATTGAACCCTTTCACAACCAATCTTGCTTTGTACCTTGGTTGTGAGTTATTTTAATTTGTCTTCATCCTAAACACTCATTTGTTCTTTAATGTTCTCTTGCCCTTTGGCAACTTCACCAATTCATAAGTATGGTTATCATTCCTTCCAACTACTTCACTTTCTCATCATCATTTATAGCTTCTTCATAGCTTTCTAGCTCTCCTCCATTAGTGAACAATACATATTTGCTTGGAGAGTACATCTTGGAAGGCTAGCGATCCTTGGCGGATCTTCTAACTCGGACAGTTTCTTGAATTGGTAATTTTGGAACTGGTAGCTCATTTGAAGGCATTATATCATCAACACTGTCTGAAGGTGTATTATTCTCTCCATTATCATCTCCCATATCTGAAGAAGAAGGATCCAAGTCTATCAAATTACCAATTTCAGGTTCTGGTTTCTTCATAGTTTTTATATCTTCGATGGTTTAATCTTTGAGAAATACATCTTGACCTCTAATTAGTTTCTTTCCAACTGGATCCTACAAAACATAACCAAACTCGTCATATCCGTAACCCAGAAATATGCATTGTTTGGTATTGTTGTCAAGCTTCGACCTTTCATTTTTGAGAATATGAACAAATGTCTTGCATCCAAAAACCTTCAGATAATCATAAAAAGAATACTTTCCTATCCAGACCTGATGTGGCATATCACATTTCAAAGAAATTGTAGGAGAAAAGTTTATCAAGTCCACTGTTATTTTCACTACTTCGCCCCAAAAACATCTTGGCAGTTTTGCATTCAACAACATGCATCTAACTCTTTCTACAATGGTTCGATTTATTCGTTCAGCCACACCATTATGTCGAGGAGTCTTGACAATTGTCATTTTGATGTTTGATCCCATGCCTCTTACAATACTCATCAAATGGACCTTTATACTCACACCATTGTCTGTTCTGATGCATTTTAACTGTCTTCTTATCTCTTTCTCTACTTTAACTTAAAACTCTTTAAACATATCTAAGACCTGATCCTTTGATTTTAGAGTACATACCCATACCTTTCTAGAATGATCATTGATGAATGTGACAAAGTACAATGCACCACCAAAAGATTTCTCTCTCATAGGACCACAAACATCAGAATACACCATATCCAATACATTGGAACTTCTATGTACGTGAGTTTTAAATGATACTCTATGTTGTTTACCAGCTAGACAATGTGAACAAGTTTTCATAGACGTACCTTTTGCTTGTGGTATGAGTCCCTTCTTTGCAAGAATGTCTAGTCCTTTCGGACTCATATGACCAAGTCGCTTATGTCAAAGTTCCATCAACGACTCATCTTCTACAACATTTATGGGGCTCTTTGCAAACTTTGCAGTCATCACATACATTGTAGAGTCGTTATTTCTTATAGCTACTACTAATGAACCTTTGGTAAGTTTTCACTGATTATCTCCAAAGTGACTATGATAGTCATCATCATCAAGTTGTCCTTTGAAAATAAGATTCAACCACATATCTGGAACATGACTAACATTTTTCAGAACTAGATTGTAGTAATTATTGGTCTCCAAGCGCACATCTCCAATTCCTGACAATGCTCATAGTACATCAGGCGAGCAATTACTTAGAGACACCACCAATGTCTCAAAGCTATCTGGTAATGAACTTAAAAATAACAATGCTTGAAGCTCATCTTCCAAGTTCATTTACATATTTGATAGTTGATCCACAATACTTTGCATTTCATTCAAATACTCTATAATTGGAGTCCTTTCTTTATATTTCAAATTTACTAGCTTTCATATCAAGAAAGCTTTATTGCATGTTGGCTTTCTTTCATATAAAACCTCCAATTTTTATTATAAAGAGTGTAACAAGTTCTGCTTTGCAATGTTGTAATATACGCTATCATCAATCCATTGGCGTATAAATCTCACAACTTGCCTATTTAAGAGTTTCTAATCTTCATCAGACATAGTTTTCGGCTTACTCGACTCTCCCTTAATCGGAGCATGAAATTTTTGCAATAAAGTAAGTCTTCCATTTTTCCCTTCCATAGTTGCCAATTTGTTCCATTCAAACTGACCATCCGACTTGTGCTAACTTCCATGACTACACACTAAACAAAACTAACCCACCAATTAAACTAGCAAAATCAACTCCAACTTAGTTGGCTTCCCTACCTGACACTAACACGACGCTCTAATACCACTTGTTGGGATTTTTAATGTGTGGTTGACCTATTTTATATCAAAAATATAGAACACAAGTGCGAGAGAAAAAATAATAACACCAAGATTTATGTGGAAAACCCCTTGATGTGAGGAGAAAAACTACGGGAGAGCTTCGAAAAATATTCCACTATAAAAATAATGGGTTACAAAGTTTTCTTCCCAGTTATAACTAAATGATACAACAACTACCTGGTACATCATATTTTCATCATCTACAAAAGATGGAATATACAAGCAAGGAGAGATCTCATTGGCATGGACAACTTAGAGAAACCCAATTGGAAGAGAAACAGACCGATTCGATAATGAACCGGCAAAGAAACGACCATTTTTTCTTTAATTTCTTCTCCTCTCTCACTCTCTCTGCTCGCTCGCTGTCGTCTGCTTCGAAGGAACCCAAAAATGGGTTTTTAAAACTCTTTCGCCCTTACGATTTAAGCTTGTTAAACAACCTATATAAAAAATATATTTTTTTTAATTATTATTTATTGATTAAATGGCTCCATGGTGGGGCCTTTAAGTTGGGCTCATAGTCAAGACCCAACAATAAGTGATAGTTTGATTTCATGGATCTTTTAAAATCATTTGTTAAAGATTAGGGATAAAGTGTCAGGTTTAGAAACTTAAGAACCAAATAGAAACTAATCCTCAAACTCAGAGACTAAAAATGTAATTTACCCTCATTACTTTTATTGAAGTGATACTTTTTTTTGAAACATATGAAAGTGATACAAATGCTCAATATAAATTTATATTGAAAATCAATTTCTACCTCTAAACTTGTATATCAATTTTGAACCTAAACTATCAATTCATCAGATTGAATCTCAAACTTCAATAAATGTTGTAATTTTTACATTCTAAGAAATTTTTGCTCAAAAGATCATTAAAAAACGTATTCTCATATGCATTCGATAAATTATAAAATATACATAAAAAACAAAATGGATAGAATTAAAAAAAAAATTGAGGTAAGCTTTTGTTGAATTTTTTTAGTTTTATTAAAGTTATTCAATTGTTGTTTTGCGCATAAATCAAACTTAATGTATGCAATGCTTAATTTTATTTAAATTAATGAGTTTACAATAAATTTTATATTTCTATTTGTAAAACGTAATGGGTAATTTAGCAAAAATTTAATAGAGTTAAAATTGCAATTATTATCTAAGTTTATGATCCAATTTGATGAAATTAAAAGTTGATACAACTTGATAAGTTGTAAAAATTAATTGTTTTGTTTTTCTATTTATATTTTGAAAGTTAATAGATAAAAAATAGACGTTTTGAAACTTCAAAAATCAAAATATAATAAACTTGAAAATTTAGGACCAGAATGAGATTTAAATCTATTAGTACTTTTAGTTAAGACCGAGCATTGGATTGGGCCGTTGGGTTACTGATGATTTATTTATTTTATTTAAGCTTCTTATATATCAAATAAATATCCAATTTTGATATATAGATTAACAAAATGGATGAATGCTATTGAAGGAAAATATTGATGGAATTAACCACTGTATGTCTGTTTGCTCTAATCAGTCCTGCATTGCAATTTCATAATATCCAAAATCCCAACTAGCATTATCATATGCATATTTCACAGCTATTCTTTTATGGGAAAAAAGAATGCGACAGATTACAGTAACTCACATTTATAGCTTCACCAGCGCTTCCAATGTCTCAAAAACAGATCAAATAGCAAGCTTCTAGCCCCAAACAGAAAGTCAACATATTGCGGGAACTAACAGTCTTGAATAGCCACACCCACTTGCTCGAAAACGTTAAATGAAAGAAAAAGTACGAGGGAAAGAGATTTATCTCAAAGCGATAAGGACGTTTTCTCTTAACGCCCCCGATTACGCACTCTAGATACTGCAACATCACAGAACACAATTTTGAAAATTTGAGTTATCAAGTATGGAGTTGGAGTTTGTGTAATTTACAGATACTAAAAGGATAAACAAACTAATCCGTGAGCTAAAACACCACACCTCCTCAGAGGTTTGGATTTCATCAGTCATTATCGTAAAAAAAATGGTTATGAAAAGCCATCATTTAAATTCTTCCAAGCATCAAGCATATTACCTTTGGGTCGAGAACAATTTCCGCAATTTGATTAGTGAACTTCGCCTTCGACTTAGTAACAGAAACAAAGATTTCTGCAGAAGAAGTAGACAAATTTCAGAAACTTAAGAATTTTCTTTAACATAATTAAATTAACTGCAAAAGGAAGAGTCGAGTTACTTGTCCTATTGGTGGAGCTAACTAATTGAGTGAGAAGGATGAAGAATTCAGCTGCATGAATTGCAACAAAAACTCCGAACTCAATTGGGCTGGTACCAATACTTTGGGGATGTAACAATATCAATGCAGAGTATTGCAAATATCCGGTAACTGAAATCAATGTTAACGCTTTAAAAATTAAACCGAGAATGGAAATGTACTTAATCAAGATTCGTTCTCTTAATCTCATATATGAAATTCGATCTTGTTCATTGAATTCATCTCCCTATGAATTATTCGTTTTTGAAACCAAAATAACGATGACATTCAATTGCACTAAAATCAAGATTCTTCAGAAAAGAAATCACCGCAGCAACAACAACGATTCACATAAACAGGCCAAGAAATTCCAAATATTATAAAATCCAAGATTCAATCAAAATTACAGGCCAGAGGTCCAGAGAGAAATCATCCTGAATCAAGCAATCACCGCAACGACGACATTCTTACAATAAGAATCAAGATTCTTCGAAAAAGAAATCATCGCAACAACAACAACAACGTTTCTTGATAGTAAAAAGGCGAGAAAATATCGAATATTATAAAATTCAATATTCAATCAAAATTACAAACCAGAAGAGAAATCATCGTCTATCAAGAAATCGCAGCAACCGCAACAATTCTTGAGATTAAGAAAAGCCGAGAAAGTACCGAATATTAAAAAATAAAATATGCAATAAAAATTACAGACAAGAGAGAAATCTCCAGAACGACGACATTCAATTCAATTAGAATCAACATTCTTCAGAAAATTAAAGAAAGAAATGACCAGCAACAACAACGAAATCCAAGATTCAAAACCATCCTCAATGAAAGAAATCACAGCAACGTCGAGATTAAATCGAATCAGAATCAAAATCAAGATTGATTGGAAAAGAAAGATACATACAGAGAGAGATAGACGCTTACAGGGATCGTGAAATTTTAGGGGCGCGAGTGCTTGTTGATCGCGGAGAAAGATGGTCAAGCCAAGATCATCGCTGTACAAGTTGGAGATATTAGTGAGAAAGACGCTAAGATTAAACGCGGTACGATACTCGTCAATGCCATCGCCATCGCCGTCTGCGATTACGCGAAAGTCAGTGAAGAATGTTGACATAAATCGAAGCGATGCAACGAAAGGATAGGCAGAAGGAACGATGGTTATCGTCAACTTCTCGGATGAGCATTTGAGATCGGCTTTACTGCAGATGTTGGCCAGTGGCAACAGGGCGCTCCTCAAGTCAGTCACCGAGTCAACGTAAACTTCGAACATGATAGCGACGAAGGTGAGACTGAGACACCACACGAGACGAGAGTGATGTAATTGGCGGGGAAACAAAGAATGATCGCACTTTCACTTTCAATTAGTATGCGTGTCTATATATAATGTTACATACGGCATACCTATTTTACCTTCAAATTTGTCTAATTAAGATATTTGTAAATGATGTTATTTTTTAAATCGCTCACAACCTTCTCTCGTGATTTGAGTATATATAATAAAATAAAAACAAATTCCAATCCATCGTCGTCTCACTCAGCCATCGTGGGCTTTGCAGAACCAAAAACAAGACCTAGGTATTGCCTCTCGAGTAGGATTTAGTTACTACCCTATAGAACAGTACTTGCCCCGAAGTAGTCGGCTTTGCTTTCCTTAAATAATATAACTCTTATTTCAAAGTTTCCAATGTGGGATATCTGACATGAGATTTGCGCTGGGCCACAACTATAAATATCAATCAAATCAGCTCATTTATTTAGAATAGAAATAAAAATGGTGGACGTAACTCTAAGCCTGTAACTAAAGAGCGCATAGCTTAATTGGTTAAATAGGTCATGAGTTCGAATCTTTCTACTTTCATACATTGTTGAACTCTAAAAAAAAAAAAAAAAATCTCTAAATCTGTAACATATCTTTATTTCAATAATATATCAAAGGAAAATATCAATTTTAATCCCCAACTTAGCTAGTATATCAGTGTTTTATCCTAAACTTTCAACTTAAACAAATTTCATTTTATATTTTGATAGTGTTACAATCTTTATCTTAGCAATTTTATTATTATTACAAATTTTATCCTCATATAACTTATTATTATTATTATTATTATTATTATGTAATATAATTGAGGTTATGGAAGAGAATCTTTACCTTTCAATTTTGTCCTCAAAATTTTAATTCATACTCATTTGCCCTTCAAATTTCTATGTGGCGTGACTATCCAAGTCGAAGGTTTCTGTTGACACATCTTTTCACACAAAGTCACCTCTAATGAATTGTGACCATTCAAGATGACATGTCTATTAAGAAGCATCTATACAAAAAGACACATTTTTTTAGATAGTCATCCCTAATGTTTGAGTATTTAAAAGCTTTTTGTTTAACTTACATTGTACTTTAAAAAAATGGAGGAGAGTTTGGAGAATTTTCACCTTTTAATTTTGCCCTCAACTTTTTAATACCTATATTATATTTTTTTAAAAAAATGAAATGTTGTAACAATTTAAAAAATAGGTATGAATTTTATGCTCTGAGGTGAAATTTCTCCATTTTTTAAAAAATAATTTATACTTTCTCTTCTCTTCTCTTTTTAGAGCTCTCTTTCTCTCTATATCCTCTTTTCCTTCTCATTGTCTTCTTTAACATCCTAAATGTAAGGGTGATTAAAAAAATTTGGTGAACAGATAAAGTGAATATTCTAAACAGACTAAAAAACTAAATTAAATAGCACAAAAGTATTAAAAAAACTAATTAAATTTATGCTAATTAATTAAAACTGGCCTCCTAATAGAGACAGGTCCATATTCCTATGAATTTCTTTTTCTCCAAGTGGAATTATGGTATAAAATACCCATCACAAAATCCATGATTTAAAACCAAAATTGACATATTATTCCATTATTATGCGAAAAAAATCATGAATTTTTAATCCCGTATCTAGAAGATTTTCGCATGTGATGTGGGGGATAATAACAGGCCAGAATGTTGGCCCATTGTCCAGTAAAGCAAAACACTGTAGTTTTCGAGTCGGCTGACAGAAAGAACCACACCAACTTTGTTAAACGCGATGCACGATAGAAAAATGTCGCAGGATTCAGAGAAATTGAGAATTGGATTGCACCATCTCCTGGAAAACCTCCCGCCAAGCACTTTCTTTCCTGCAAATATACATATATGAAACAACCACTCGTGAATTCGAGCATAACTGAATCGATAAGTCATCTATTACTATTACAAAAATCAACAACTCAACCTATCAACTTTGACTCATAATTACTAAATTAAAAAAATAAAAACAAAATATATACATTATTAACGTACTCAAAAGAGGACGTTTGACAATAATTATTAAGCTTAAGTTTATGAAGCCTAAGTTTAACACCTTAAGTTAGAAGGTTGAAGTAGAAGGTTTATGAAGCCTAAGTTTAAAAAAACAATAATTATTTGAACAAGTTTAAGAAAATTGTATAAAGGAATAGGTTATGGTTGTAGTTTGAAACTTCCGGGTTTTGTCCACTTAACACCCCTGAAAATCTAAAGAATTTTTTTTTTAGTTCTAACATTTGTGAGAATGGAGAATCGAACTATCGACCTCTGCAATGGTAGTTTATGCCTTTATTTACTGAACTATACTCGGATTGACAGGATCTAAAAAGTTAGTTGATAGGTTATACCCTCCTCCGTTTTGGGATTGGAAATTAGTACAAGCTACATGCTAAAAAATTGTATTTCAACTATATCTTGAACTTATTAAGAAAGATAGACATGTTTTTGAACCAACATCAAACGGTCATTGGGGAAAAAGTTCATTGAATAATTTTTCTAACGAGTGATTATCAATATTAATGTTATAGAAATTAAAATACTTTCTACTTTGATACCACATTACTGAATTTAAAAACTTAAATAGATGGGTTAATATATCTTAATTATTTAGAACATTAAGTTTCAAAGATATTATTATAATAATTACCTTTGCTTCAAGAACAGTGGAATAATAATTGTTCTTTGTTGTAACAGAAAACTTCACTTCTGAAGTCCTTGCAGTAACGCAAACTGTTGCAAAAGACGAGTTTCATCAACTTAAAATAAGGCTTTTGTTTATTTTAATACATATAAAAGTCAAATTAACAAAGTTTCAAGAGTTTTGTCAAATAAATCACCCAAGGTTTCTAAATATTTTAAATAAGTCCCTGAAATAAAAAAAAAATATCTATTAAATCCTTGAATTGTCAATTTTATGTCTAACAAATCCCTAAACTTAAAAAATGTCTCATAAATATATTAGATACAATATTAAAATTTAAGAACATATTAAATTGAAAAGTTTAGGAATGGTTTGTGAAAAATTCTAAAAATAATATTTAATATTTTCAGTATTTCAAATTTAAAATTTGAAAATGCAAGACTACCCTAAAAAATATATGATACATATAT
>JAOANK020027108.1:0-20969 GCA_026257165.2 Telfairia occidentalis | reverse complement strand
TGTTTATAGTAAGTGGGAGAGGGACGTGTGTCAACACATCCCACGGTCTCCTTCATTAGTTTGAAGTTTGGTTTCATCTCCACTTCGATGAGCTGCCCAATATTGACTTCAATTCCTCGTAGTATAGCATACACCAATATGATGCGCACTCTCAAGATGGAGGAGTCATGCATCATTGGCAAGATGCGATTCTTGATGAAGTATAACGAAAAGGAGGTTGAAGGTGACAGCATGGAGGGGAGGAGGGGATAAATTCTAAACTTCGAGATCTGCCATTCCCAACTTCAAGATCTGCCATTCCACTGTCTCGTTACTGACAATCACCAATGTGTCCTCCTGCTCTTCTTCAGTTGGGACACAACACAACCGATTTCCTCCTGATTTTCTGAGGGGCTGAAACCATAACAGAAGTTGATCATAACTGAAGAAAATTTGGCCTTTTTACCTCATACAAACACAGAAGATTGGCCTTCAGTTGTGATGTTGGCATAGAACTCTTGAACTAGCTGGGCAAAGCAGAGTTACGGCTTTTTGCAAAATTGCTCCCAGCTATTGATTTTTATGATTTCACCTATGCATTGAGGAATATCAAAAGAAGCAGGCAGAATTCCTTTTTCAGCAAAGAATCGTTTGGTCTTCATTTCTTTGGCTCGTTCTGTGGCCACATGATTGATGTATCTATGAAATGCAGCCGCTTCTTTCTTCATTTTTCCACTGCCCTCCTTCTTCAGCGCGCTACGATCCATTTTCTCCTTTTCCTTTTTATCCAGGCGCTTAGTCTTCAACACTGCGATTGGTTCTTTTGCCACTTCAGCAAAGTTAGAAGTTGCGGCAGCATCGTGATACCAGGTGTTGCTTTGTAGTTTCTTCTTTTTCTTCTTCAGTTTGTCTGTGGTGCTGACCATAAGGTTTTGAGAAAGGGACAGGCTGAGGGAGCTCGTTTTGAATATTTTGCCCGCCTCTAATGTCGTCCACCTCATTGTCCTCTGGCAGTTCACTATTCATCTATTTTAATGGCTCGTCCTCTCACTCTTCGATGGTGTCGTCATACCAATCATAGATAGGCTGCCGAAATGTAGTCTGTTGAGCGGTATCTCTATCATCTTCATTCAGATTTAATTCAATCGTTTGACTTTCACTGTGCTCCATCGCCTTATCCCGCTTATCTGTGTTGGCTCCTCTAGAGGTGGGCATCTTTTCTGTTGCCACCTCTGGTATTTCCTCAGGGGCTCTCTCTAGCGTTTTTAGAGGTGATTCGTCCTGAAAGTCTACTGGAGAAGTAGGGGATGTGTTCACCTTCTGCACTGTGCTCTCAGTCGTAGAATGCATAGCCGACGAATGGGGCGGTTTACTCAAGCCTTGCTTGAATCTTCGCTTTCTAGGTAAAGGCTCCTCTTTCACCATTCACCCTTTGTATCGATTGGCGGTCTGTTTGTGTTTCTTTTTCTTTTTCGATTGGGCTGGTGGTGGAGGAACGTGCTACTTTTTAGGGGATTCAATAACTAGGTGCACCACTTTCAATGGTGTAGGGTTTGCGACGATGCATTGGAGTTCTAGACCCACTTGTCGCTCATCATCTGAGGAGGATGACTCCAAATGCATGGGATTGAAGGCGCTGGTGGCTTGGTAAGTTCGACCGGATGATTAGATGTTTCGACTTCCTTCACCTCGAGTGGATACCATTATGCTGTGAAGGTTCTTAATAAAGCTATGAAGGTTCTATTCAGTGTTGCTACTTTCAACTTAGGAACCCAAAGAGATCACACCAGAGTCCAACAAGGGAATTCAAGAAAATTGGGAGATTGATGGCCAAAATGGAGAGCACAGTGCGGAATAAATAGGGGCTAATGGTACTTTTGGTCCTCCCCTTTTTGAAATTTCAGTCGAATGGAACGCCGATGGGTATATTGTTTTTACCGTTGGTTGGAATGTAATGAGACATTTTCTAACCATTTTACAACAAAATGTTACCATTGTGCACCTTGCTTCCATGTACCCTCTGGTTGCTGCCATCTGGCCTTCATTTTGCTCTACCCCCTTGGTGTCCAATCTAGATCTTATAAAACCAACTCTTTAATTCCATAGTGGATGCTTCTTCGAAAATTTTGTTGCATATAAGTGCCAAATAAACAAAATGAACTGAGAGTTAGCATAAAATAAAAAAGAATAAAACTAAAAAAATATATAAATGTAGATAAAAGAACTGAATCTAAGCCGCAAAGTAAGAGAGTTTTCATTTGTCGCAATAAGCGGTGGCAGACGTCTGCCTTTTCTAACTCTGAAATTTGATGGTGGTTCTTTCCCGAAGGAAGTTTCCACCATAATATGACTTTACACGTTGCCCATTGACTGTGAATTCTTGATTGGTTTTTTTGGCAAATAATAACATTTCTCCATGAAGAAATAACTTCTTGAGCACAAAAGGTCCAAACCATCTGGACTTGAGCTTTCCTGGGAAGAGTTTCAACCTGGAGTTGAATAAGAGGACTAGCTGCCCTTCTGTGAAGTGATGCGCCCGCAAATGTTTGTCATGTCATTTTTTTCATTTTCTCCTTATAAATTTGGGCATTCTCATAACACTTCATTCGCATCTCATCCAATCCATGTAATTGCAACATTCTTGCTTGGCCAGCTTCATCCATACTCATTTTCAATTTCTTTAATGCCTACAACGCCTTTCAACTAGTAAATGGCGTTCTTTCCCAAACACAAGCTTGTACGAAGACAGTTGCAATGGTGTTTTAAATGCGGTGCGATACGCCCACAAAGCCTCATCTAATTGCATAGACCAGTCTTTCCTATTCATGTTCACTGTCTTTTCTAAGACTGCTTTAATTTCTCTATTGGAAATTTCTGCTTGACCATTTGTTTGTGGGTGATATGCTCTAGCAACTTTATGCCTAACATTGTACTTGTAGAGGAGTTTTTCCATTACTTTATTAACAAAGTGCATGCCTTCATCATTAATCAGTGCTCTAGAAGTTCCAAATAGTGTGAAGATATTCCTTCTTAAAATATTTTGGACTGTTCTCGCATCATCGTGGGCACATGATATTGCTTCCACCCACTTTGAAATGTAGTTGACTGCTAACATAATGTAGATATGCCCTTGAGATGGAGGGAATGAACCAATGAAGTCTATTCCCCACACATCGAACAACTTCACTTCAAGTATATAGTTCAAAGGCGTTTTTTTTTAAATATTCCCAGTCCTTTGACACAAATCACACATAAAAGCAAAGTTATGGGCATCCTTGAAAATTATTGGCCAGTACTACCCTGGCTGGAATACTTTTGTTGTTGTCTTCTTTCCTGCATGATGCTCGCCATATGGTGATGCATGACAGTGCCACAAGATCTCCTTAATTTCATCTTCCCTAGCACATCTTCGTAAAATGGAGTAAGCTCCTAAGTGATACAAAATTGGTTCATCCTAGAAGAACTTCTTAGTTTTTGCTAAGAATTTTTTCACAGCTGGTCCCTTTTAGTCATCTGGAATCACCCTGCTCACTAAGTAATTGACTATGTCAGCATACCAAGGTATAGATTTTGCGCTTACAGCTAAGATAGCTTCATTTGGAAATTGTTCCTTCACTTGGTTAAATTTCTTTTTCTTTTCATTCTCATTCAATCTTGCCAAATGGTCAGCAACTTGATTATCTGCACCTTTACGATCAACCACTTCTAAATCAAATTCTTAAATAACAGAATCCATCTGATCAACCATGGTTTAACTTCGCATTTCACCATCAAATATCTTATTGCAGCATGATCTGTGTGCACAAAGACTTTTGTCCCAATGAGGTAAGGTCTGAATTTATCAAAGGAGAACACAACTGCCAACATTTCCTTCTCTGTCGTTGAATAATTGCATTGTGCCTATGCCAATGTTTTACTAGTATAGTAAATCAAATGAATTATTCGCTCATGTTTCTGTCCAATACTTCCTCTATTCCCTAATCGTTGGCATCGCACATTAGCTCGAATGGTTTGGTCCAGGATGGTCCTTTGATGATTGATGCAGTGATCAACTTATGCTTCGACACAGTGCACGCCTGATTACACTCTTCCTCTTAAGCAACATACATAGTGGTTTCACAATTTTAGAGAAGTCCTTGATGAATCTCCGATAGAAACCTGCATGTCCCAAAAACTACGAACTTGTTTAACTGATGTTGGAGTAGGTAGCTTGTGAATGACGTCAATCTTAGCCTGGTCTACTTCTATCCCAGCGTGAGATATCTTGTGCCCCAAAACAATTTCCTCTTGCACCATGGAGTGACACTTCTCCCAATTTAAGATGAGGTTGTTCTGCTCACAACGTTCTAATACTTTCTCAAGGTTGTATAAGTAGTTTTCAAATGACTTTCCAAAGACTGAAAATCATCTATAGAAACCTCTACTGTTTCCTCTATTAAGTCAGAAAAATTGCCATCATGCACCTCTGAAATGTTGCTGGCGCATTACACAATCTAAATGGCATCCTCTTAAACGCAAATTTTCCATAAGGCCATGTGAAGGTAGTTTTTTCTTGGTCTAATGGGTCAATAACGATTTGATTATACCCTGAATAGTCGTCTAGGAAACCATAGTACTGTTGTCCAACTAATTGATCCAACATCTGGTCAATGAAAGGTAAAGGAAAGTGGTCTTTCTTGGTTGCTTTATTGAGCTTCCGGTAATCCATGCACACTCTCCATCTAGTCACAGTACGTGTAGGGATAATTTCATTTTTCTCATTGGTTATCATGGTCATCCCACCTTTCTTAGGTACACATTGGGCTGGACTAACCCATTCACTATCAGATATAGGGTATATTATTCCCACATCTAACCACTTTATTATCTCCTTTTTTACTACCTCCTTCATTACGGGACTTAAGCAACGCTGGGCTTCTTTACGTCATCTTCTAATCTAATCTTGTGCATGCAAATAGCTGGGCTTATCCCAGAAATATCTTCCAGCGTCCATCCCAATGCTCTACGATGCTGCTGCAAAATCTGCAACAATGATAACTCATGTTCAATGCTCAATGCTGAAGGAATAATGGCAAGAAACTTATGATCATCATCTAAAAAAGCATATTTAAGACTAGAGGGTAAGGGCTTCTTCTCCAACATCGAAGCTTCAACCAATGAGGATTTCATTGGTCTGTCTCTCCTCTCGGTCAACTCAATTGCCTCAGTGAGCTGCTTGCATGCCTCCTCCTCAGTTGGCACTGCAGCATAAACACTGCATAACTATTGCACTTTTGGGTCGCTTTCCACTTCCATGCAATTGTCTTCCTCGTCATTCATATCCAACTCTTCTGCCATTGAACATTCCCCAATATTGTTTGGATACTTGAGCATCAAACACGTTGAATGTGACTTGTTGATCATTTACTCGCATCGTCAAAATACCCTTTTATACGTCAATTGATGTTCTCCTTGTTGCTAAAAATGGTCGCCCAAGGATAATAGGAACATCTCTGTCAGGTTCATAATCCAATATAATGAAGTCAGCTGGGAAGATGAAGGTGTCTACTTTGACTAAGACATCCTCTATTTTTCCCTCTGGATGCGTCATTGAACGGTCAGCAAGTTGTAGTATGACTGTTGTGGGTCGAGGTTTGCCTATTCCCAACTGCTTAAAAATGGAGAGGGGCATCAAATTGATGCTAGCTCCTAGATCACATAACGCTTTGCCCACATACTGACGTCCAATAGAACATGAGATGGTAAAACTCCCAGAGTCTTTCATCTTCTTTGGAATCTTGCTTGACAGAACGACGCTGCATTCGTCCATTAAAGCCACTGTTTCAAACTCACCTAATCTCCTCTTCTTTGTTAGTATGTCCTTTAAAAACTTGACATAACTCGACATTTGATCCAAGCATTCCACTAGTGGAATGTTTATGTGCAATTGGTTTAGCACATCTAAAAATTTCCTAAACTGCAGGTCATCACTTTTCTTTCTCAACCTTTGAGGAAATGGTGGTGGGGGTAATGTTGTTACTTCTGTTAGTTTTCTTGCTGGCGCATTGTTGGTGTTTTTTTCTTATGTTGCTTCAGGTTTCTCTTCCTTGGGTAATTCAACTAATTCCTGTTGTTTCTCTTCTTCTGACTCTCTCTGTACCACATTCTCCTCTTCTGCTAATTCCTTTCCACTTCTTAATGTAATGGCTTTGCATTGCTCTTTGCCATTATTCTTTGGTGCTTCAGTGTTACTAGGTAGTGTGCCAATGGGTCTATTGCAAAACTCTGTAGCTAGTTGCCCCACTTGCACCTCTAAATTCTTTAGAGTTTCTGTTTGACTCTGCATAAGTGCGTCATTCCTTATAATGTATTCTTTCATGAAACTCTCTAAGCTGTTGGATTGATGTGCTTGGGTGCTGCATTGTTCTGCTGAAAGGTAGTGTTCAAAAATCTTGGAGGAGCTTGCGGTCAAATAGTTGGCACATTACTGTTGCTGACCTGTTGACCTCCCCAAAAAAAGCTTGGGTGCTGCCTCCATCCGAGGTTGTAGGTGTTTGAGTACGGGTTATTTCTCCATCGACTGTTATGTCCTATGTAGGACATTGGCAATGTTCAAACAAATGGTTATCTCATCAAAACACACAACTAATTTTCGTCGAGCTCTGAACAGCGTTGACCAGTTGACTTGCACCTAGATTCATGGATTTCAACATATTGGCCATTGAGGCTACTTGTGCACTAATCGGTGTTATAGCATCCTTTTCTAATTTTCCTCCACTGTTCTTCTGTTGGCTGAGCTCTCTCTCATTAGACCACTGAGAGTTGTTACTAGAAATTCTTTCTAAGATGTCAAAGGCTTCATTATATGTTTTCTGTAACAACGCTCCATTAGCTTATGCGTCTAGAACTAACTGCGAGTTTGGTGTCAATCCATGGTAGAAATGCTCAATTTGTACACAGCTGGGTAAACTATGATGAGGACAATTTTTCAACAATGTCTTGTACCTTTCCCAACCTTCATCCACAAATTCATTTTGAACTGGTGGAAGGTTGCTATGTCACCACGCAGTGCCGCATTCTTTGTTGGTGGAAAATACTTCAATAAAAACTTTTCGGTGAAATCCGTCCAACTAGTAATTGACCTTGGAGGAAGTGAACTAAGCCATATTTTTGCACTGTCTCTTAACGAATAAGGGAACAACGTCAATCGTAAGGTTTCCTTCAAAACTCCTGGGATCCTAAACAAATTACACAAAGCCAAAAATGATTGCATATGCGAGTGAGGGTTGTCCAGTTTAGATACTCCAAACAGTCCATTTGTTTGCAACATCTGAAACATCACTGGTTTAAGTTCAAAAGCTAGAGCCCCATTTAGTCCTGTCTGAATTACTAGGTTATAATCATTAAAAACTGGAGTGGCATATTCTCTAATAGCTTTATCTCCGTCATTTGCCAACAACACTGGATTGTTCTGATTTAGTTGTTGAGCTAATCTTTGACCGTCTCTCAACAATGCATGGTTCCTTGGCATATTCACCAACGGATCAAGAAAAGGTGCCTCCTGGTTTTCCATAAAGTCTTGTGCTGCGACAAGACCTTGAGCTTGTCTAACTGCTCGTTGACGTTTATGTAAAGTTCTCTCTATCTCCGGATCAAATGCAAATTCTACTCCTTCTTCGTTCATACACTAACTGCTCTAAAAAAGAAATAATGAAGTCAGGTAGAATACTATTGATCAAACTACTGAAAGATAGAGGGCTTTCAACACAAAAATATAATTAACTGAAAAGAAATCTTAAGAAAATGAGATACAAACAACAAATAAAACAATCCCTAACAATAGCACCAAAAACTTGTTGTCTTCACAGGAATGAGATGGATATGATTCGGCAATATAGAATAACATTGAAAATGAAGACAAAGAATGCTCAAGTATAAGCAATCGCACAAGTAATACTGGAGTATTCCAGGATATCGATTCACAGGGATTATTTTATCTAAGATTCTCACTAACCTGACTCTTAACAACTAACAAGCTACACTTTGTGATGTGTTGAGTATAAGGGGAACGAAATAAAGGGGAGATTAATTACTTCAGTCAAGCTTGGTAAAAAGGAAATCAACAGAGTTCTTTGTAATAAACAAATAAATGTAAAACAGGGCAGTTAATGGTATTTGGTATTGTTATGCGTCACGATGCTGTAGCATTTTCTAGGATTGAAATGTTTTAATCTGTAGACAGGTTTGTTCCGTATACTCACTCTATCGAGCATAATATACTAAAGTGCAAAACCTAGTTATGTCTAACATCAGATTCCGTAATCCTTTAAACTACCTGTTCTTGTCTTATAGCTTCCTCATTATATCTAATGAATCTACGATGTGAGTTTTCATCACATCTGCTATAGCTTCTCTTCTAGTTTTGACTACCACTTTACCTATCGACAAGGATGCTAGCTATCTAGAGCTACTGGCGGCCAACTGGGAAGCTCACGATTACAACAGTTCAAGAAGAAAAGAACAAGAATAAAACAATCTTCATTTTTCAGACTTAGCTACAGCAAAGTTCAACTTAACACACCCACCACCAACTACCCAACAAGTAAGTTAGCTATAACTCATATCAATGCACGTAAAACACTGTTTCTAACAAGGTTTAAATGCAGAAAAGCTAAATAGGATGCAGATAGAACAGTAACGAAAAAATGAAATAATGAAAAAAGTATAAAACTAAAAGGTGCTGAGGCATAGATGGCGACAACAATTTGGCTGACAATGTTTCCTTCTTTCGAAAAGAACTTTCTTCTCTTCTTCTCCTTCCCTTTTTCAGCCTCTTCTCTGCCTCTCCAATTTTGTGCCAAATCTTTGCCCTAAAATAGTGTCCACTGAGAAATGTCCATCATGCCCTCCTGAGATCGTACGTATGAGAATAATTCACCGTGCACCTCTCTAAGACATTACACATACCCTGCAAAGAGTGTTCGTACAATAATGGAATCTAGGAGTATTCTGCTTGTCGCAATGCTATAGCATTTCCTACACTAGATGCTACCAGGTTGTTAAGCAAATTAGTCTTTTGCTTGCATTGTTGCTCACTCCGCTTTTCGTTCCTAATTTAAGCATGAATAAATCCCACCTTTGAATTACTATGACATATTAGCATCAAGCGAGCAAACATATCAATAAATCATCAAGTTATGTTGATGTTATACAGCTTAACCATAATCAAATATTCAATATTAGAGGTATAATAACTCTCTTTCAGAGAGGTAACATTAGGTTAGTGGCTTGCTAAGTGAGAGGTTAGGGATAATCACTCACCTAATCCATAAAAAATAACAGGTTTAACTCATATAGGTTAATGGGAATTAACTTAGGATAATTAAAAAATCTTGGAGGATTCTAAGACTCTTGTTGTGTGATTCAATTATGCAATTCTTTTGCTTTAGCATTGTATTTCAAGAAAATAGCATTATACCATAATCTAAACCCATTTAATCTCATGGTTACGACTGCAACAACATTCTCTTTATTTTTTCTTTTAGTTTAATCCAACAGTAATTACAGAATTTCACAAAATATTTGTACTTGTTACTTGTTGAATTCACTAAGAGATTAAGTTAGAATAATTCAAAATCTACCACTAATCCCTATGGAGACGATATAATTACTTATCACTTGTTTTTACTGTGTACACTTACACATCGTTTTGTATGGTTATTATTGCAAAATTAAGCCTCATCATCACAAGCAACAAATTTTTTGGCGCTGTTGCCTGTTGATTATTTTAACAAAGTGCCAGTGTACACTCTAAAGTTGTAGTAAACAAGGTTGATCTTTAGGGACAAAGTAACAAAATTAATCATCAAAAACTACTGTTTGCGAGAATAATAGTAACAAAAATACTTGGGATTGTTAAAAGACAAAAAATTAAGCTAAAGAAATTACAAGTGAATTTAGAAGGTGGTTTGATGGGAATTCTTTTGCAACTTATGTAAACAGGCTCAGGCTAGGGAATTCAACTGTTGACTGCTACAGAATGCTACAACTTTTCTATATTGTCTTAATACCACAGAACAACTCCTAAGCTTCTTCCGAAGTCAAACTTCTAAGTTCATTTTCATGCTCTTAGTTACATTTTAGGCTCTAGTGTTCTTTTTAGTGCATGAGGAAGGGGTCATTCATAACTCACTCACAAATCCGTAAAAAGATTCAGCTAATGAGAGTGTTAAACGGATCAATTAGTACTTCCTTTTCCAAGTTCATACTAAAAAGCAAAATGTAGGGATGGTCAATCAATACAATATGATTCAGAAAGAGAAATTCAATAACACTCTTTAAAAAGACAGCTAAAAGCTATTGCAAATCCTTATAGCAGTACAACAAGATCAACCCCTAACCTTTTCCTTAAAGTATTTAGTTCATACTTGAGTATAGGGAAAAATGAATAGCAAAAATTACACTACTCATGCTTAACAAATAATATGGTTCGAAAGTTTAGCAAATACACAAGAAATAAAGTTCACTCTAACTAAAAGTAAAAAAAAAGAAAAGAATAAGACAAAAGATGTGGAGGGAGAGTGTAAGAAAGTCTTCTTTCCAAAAGTGCTTTCCCCCAAAAGAATCTCCTCTTCTCTTCCTTTCCTCCTTCTGTAATTGTTCTTGAAAAGCTTTCCCAATTCTTTTGTCTCCTTCTCCAAGAATAGAGGAATGAATGTTGCCACCGTAAATGAAGGCTTTCCGCTATTTTATCTCTTTCTCTCACCATCTTATCCACTTGGGCATCAAAGAAGGGTTGAATTGGCCAATTAATCCACATGAAGCTCTCTCATTGGTTCTTCTTGTTAGTTAACGTGCCAAATGACTTCTCAATTAATGAGGTTCCACGTCACTGCCCCTTGCTTCCAGCTCAATTATGCAGTGGGAATTTCTTCTGTCAACTGGTATGCTACAACACAATTGCCATTTTAACACAGATCAATCAAGCTTTTCTTTGAAGTTCATTCACTTAACCATTAGCACAATAATTAGCAATTCTTTAATTTAAAGATAAATACAAGTGATAAACCACATAATTTAAGCTCAAATAGTATCAAAAGGCTATTCATGACTCATAATGCACTTGAACTACACCCAACTTAACTCTCTAAGTTAACAGACCCCCAAACTTAAACCATTACTCGTCCCTGAGTAATGGTTGGAGGCCTTTCTAAACCACTACTACTGATCTCTTTTGTACTAAACTTACTTAGTCAGAATTCGCAAAGACATCTTTAGGCACTTCTCCCTAAACCTTTTACCACACAACTTTCTCACTCTCAACTTCCCTCCAATTGCTTAAACATGCTTTTGTCAAGCCAAATAGACCAATCATCAACTGGATTCCACCTCCTTTAGAAATTTCTTCTAATGTAGCTTTCATTTGAGGGAGACTCTTATTACAGATCTTTTGTGCAACCTACAATAGCAGCACAATGAGTTTCTTATACTTCAACTTTCTTACAACTTCATTTCACCTTACACACTGAATTCTTGATTTTGGCTTATGGCACTTTATTTTAATTTTTTCCTTTCTCTTTTTTTCTTCTTTTTTTTCTTTTGTTTTGTTTTCTCTTTTTGTTTTTCCTGAGCTTAGAGGGGACTAGTACATTGCACAGCCCTTTAGGCTTTATTGAGGTTGAAGTTTGCAATGCATAGCCCTTTCCTCTTTTTTAGCTTTGCCTTTGGCTTTTGTCTTTTTTCTTTTTCAAGGGGTGGGAGTATCTTATCAAGATATGCTAAATTAATTTTGTAGCAGCCTAACTATCTACGTGAACACTCACTTTCAACAAGAAAGGAGGAGTGTACTCGCACTACTTATTTTGAGATTACCTATCAAGATATGCTGAATTAATTTTGTAGACAGCCTATCTATCTAGGTGAACACTCACTTTAAACAAGAAAGGAGGAGTGTACTCAAAAAGGCTAGCCATAACCCCAAACTTAAAGATTTCATTGTCCTCAATGAAATAGGGTGTTAAAAGATAAAAGCAAAGTTGAACACAACAGTTGCTAAAGGAAAGAACCTCATGCAATCCTCAAACTACTCACTGATTAGGATAAATTTCTAGTGGAAGATCCTCTAACTGAAAAGTATTCTATGTGGCTTAGCTAGAGTTGATCCCACAACAAATAGAACATTTTGAATTAACAAGGTTGGGTGGCTTAGAGTTGGATATCCTATAAGGTGCAAGTGTACACCCTGAATTTGTAGCAAATAAGGGCGATCCACAGGCATAATTGAACAAAAACTCTTAAGAAAAGCATTGTTTAGAAGAATGAAAGTCACCAAAAATTGAGTTTGATAAAAGATTAAAAATAAACCATGAAATTAAGCGGTAAAGTTTAGCAGGGAAGTGACAAATACTTTCAGCAAAATAGATGAAAATAGGCTCAGGTTAGGAAATTCATTGCTGACTCCTACAGGATGCTACAACATTTCTGAACTGCTTACTATCACAGAACAACCCTTATGCTCCTTCCGAAGATAAACTACTAAGTCCATTTCCATGCCTTTAGTTGATTTTAGGCCCTAGTGTTCTTTTGGTGCATTAGGGAGAGGCTATTCCTAGCTCATTCACGAATCCTAACTTAGACTCGGCTAATGAGAGTATTAAAGGGATCAATTAGTGCTTTCTTTTCCAAGTTCACACTAAAAAGCAAAATGTAAAGATGACCAACCAATACATTCAGATTAGTCAAGAAGAAATTCATTAATACTCACTAGAAAATCGGATCAAAACTGCTGATCCAACTTGCGACAAGTCAACAAAAGTGAATCTCTAACCCTTTCCTTACAAAATTTAGTTCATGCTTAAAAGGAAAAAGTAGCAACTAGCTAAAGTTGAATTACACATGAATAAAGAAACTAAAGAAAATTCGGAACACTCCTTGGTTACAATAGAAAATGAAGATTACACCACTTAGTCTAAAATAGGAAGAAAATAAGACAAGTAGGTAGAGAAAGAGAAGAGGGGGAGGCTTTTCTTTCCAAAATTGCTTCCTCTTCCTTTCCTTCTTGAGGAAAAAAATTCTCTAATCAACTCCTTACTCCTTGTTTTTTCCTTCCAAAATTAGAGGAATTGTGTAATGAATGCCCCCCTTTCCATAATTGGGGGCTTTTCTCCCTTGTAGGCTTTTTTCTCTCACCATCTTATCTACTTTGGCAACCAAAAAGGGCTGAATTGGCCAACTAATCCACGTGGAGCTCCTTGAATGACTTTTCCAGCTAAATAACGTGCCATTTGCCAGCTCAATTAATAAAGTGCCATGTCATTCCCTTTCTTGTTCAGCTCAATAATGCAGTAGGAATTTCTTCTGCCAGATGGAATGCTACAGCAAAATTGGCAAATTAACACAGATTAGTCATTTTTCATTTGCATTTCCCACACTTAATCTCAATCACACTAATCATGCAATTCATCAACTCACATGTAAATACAAGTGCTAAATCACATTAGTCATGCTCAAAGGAGTATCACAAAGGGTAATCATGATTCAATATGCTCTTAAAAGACACTCACTTAACTCTTATTCTAAGAGTTAACACTTGGGTTAAGGAAAACATGCCTAAAAACACTAGCCAGCTCAACCAACTAATGTGCTCTAAAAGAGATCAATACAGCAAGATTTAGAGAGAAACATTCATATGACTATTTCATTGAAAAGTAGGGGTAATAGTACATAATGTAAGAGAAAGGGGGAGGGGGGGGGGGGGCTTCCATAACTAAAAGAAAACAGATAAAACACTTCATAGAGAAAACAGGACAAGAAGTAATGAAATAAAGTAACATGAAGCAGACAATCAGAATAGCAGTAAGATTACAGTGGCCTTCACCAACTGACCATGCACACATCACACAACCATCCTACAGCACAAACATAGAAAGACAAGAAGAGAAACAAGATGATCAAGAGAAGGAACCCTCTCTTAATCAGTATTTTCCTCATCCGAATTCTCAGTAGGGGTCCATGGGGTCAACACTTCATTGGGGAAACGAGGAAATGGAGGATAAGGATTCTGAAAGTTAACTTGCATGGTCCTCTGAATGGCTATATCTCTATTGTGTGTGTAGTCCCAATAGGTGTGCTGTTGAGATTCAGCATGGTTCATGCACTGTAGCATTGTTGCTTGCTGATCTATCAGTATGGTGATTCCAGTCAGCACATTGGTATATTTTCTCCTTCCTTCCTCTCTTGTTAACCTCGCTAACCCCACATGATCAATTCCTCTCTTTTCTTCCCAAGGCTCATCAGCATCTCCTACAAGGACTCCATCCTTCAAGCAAGTAGTTGTGATGGTGCTGGGAAAGAACACGTTCCCAATAGTTTTCCTAAAGTAGCCATAAATCTCAAGTGATATTATGAGGCCTATATCTATTCTCATTCCCACAATGTTGGCATGAAGGAGGAGGACTCGCTCAGTTGAGATCCTAAAATCATGGGTGGTTGGTAGAATCCTGTGCTTGAGAAAATAGAGCCACAAATTTGCTGCTACCTTTAGATGAGCTCCTGGGAGGGTTTTCTTTCCCTCTTTACAAATGCTCCATTGTGCTCCATCGAGGCCTACTGATCCCATTGCATTACTCAGCAGTGTGTCATCCATTTCCTTCACAAACTCATTGTATACTACTCTGGCAAGTTGGGAAGGTTGGAAAGTTCATTGACAGCCTCAAGGGACCAATCAATCATCTTTCCTCTTACCACCAGCTGATAACCTTCCTCTGCATCAATATTGGCATAAAACTCCCTCACCATTTCAAGATACACAGGCCCTGGCTTTTCCCAGAAGGTGATCCAATTGTGTTGCACCATCACAGAGGAGATGGAAGTAGGTATGTCTTCTAATAGCATTTCAAACCCCATCTCCATGAAGAGCTTCCTTTTCTTAAGTTTCTCATATCTCTCATGTGCCCCAGCAGCTACAAATTTCTCAATCGGCTCCACTTCTGCTTGCTCTTGGACAACAAGTTTCTTACCCTTAAACTTCTTGCTTTTTGTTCCAGCCTTTGATGCTACAGCAATTTGTTGTGGTTCTTCCTCTATTACAGATTATGCTTGCTCAAAGTGCACAGTTTCTTCCTCAATTGGGGCTTTTACCTTCAAAGATCTTGTATGTCTAGGTGCTAGAGGGGGACTTAAAGGAGGGAAACTTGGCTCAGCAGCCTTACTCTTCTTGCTTTTAAAAACATTCTTGAGTTTTGGGGCCATGATTGTGCTTAAGCTAGGCAAAGGGGATTTGAAAAGATGAGTGCTCACACAATTCTTAGAAGTGATGCAAGAGTTTAATGAAACATACCTAAGGTGAGGCATCCTATTTATAGAATGGGGATAGGGGAAAACCTATTATTTCTATTCCACGAGTCTCGTGTAATCCGTTGCATACAATTAAAACAGAATTGGAAAATTAAATTTTTTGTTTTGGAAAGGGAATCAAATCGAAAATTACTCCCTGATTGCCAGCAAAAGAGATTTCCCAAAATGTTGAAGTAGTTTTTCTGCATGCAGAAGATTTTGACGGCCATTTCCCAAAGTGGTACACGTTCCAATTGTTAAAGAATTGATTCCCCAAATCTACCTTCAATGCTGCAGTGAATCTTACAGATTGCAGAATCTGTTTCTATAATATGATTTTTCCAGCTTTATCTGAATTGAAATCTGCCCCCCTGCAACTAAATCAATGCATTAAAAGTTCACTAAAAATAATCTTCCTCCCATATATCCATCACATGATCTGCTCACTTGATGTTGTTTTGAATTCACTGCTACATTCCAATTTATTTCCCTCTGCAATGGGTATTATTTTCTTCCTTTCTCTTTAACAAAAACTTTAAGAAATTAAACTAAACTAACTAAGACTAAACTAAGATCCTAACTAACTTAACTAACTTAAAAGTATAAACAAGTTAAAATAAAAGCAATAAACAAAACAAAGGAGGGAATTAACTAACTTAACTGCCTTCTTGTGTAACTTACATCAAGGTTGGTCAATCAATTTCTAGGAGGTGATGGTCTTGCTGAAGTACTCCCCATAGTAATGCTTTAGTCGTTCTCCATTGACCTTGAATACTCACCCATCTGCTTCATCCATCACTGAGATAGTTCCATGAGGAAACACTTCCAAAATAGTAAATGGTCCATACCATTTTGATTTTAGCTTCCCAGGGAACAATTCCAGCCTTAAGTTGAATAGGAGAACCTTCTGTCCTGACTTAAAGACTTTTGGATGAATTTTTCTATCATGCCAATTTTTAGTTTTCTTTTTGTATAATTTGGCATTTTCATAAGAAAATTGGCACAATTTATCCAACTCCTTGAGCTACAGTTTTCTCAATTCTTCTCCAGCATCTGTGATCAAATTTAATTCCTTTAGTGCCCAATATGCCTTGTGTTCCAATTCTAATGGCAAATGACATCCCTTGCCATAGACAGTTCGATATGGGGGACATCTCTAAAGAAGTTTTGTAGGCAGTTCTTTATGCCCATAAGGAATCTTCCAATTTGATTGCCCAATCTTTCCTATTGGGGTTGACAACTTTCTCCAAGATTCTTTTAATTTCTTTGTTTGAAATTTAAGCTTGGCCATTGGATTGGGGATGATAGAGAGTGGCCACCTTGTGCTTGACACTGTACTTGAGTATTTTAGATAGCAATTTGTTCATGAAGTGACTCCCTTCATCACTAATAAGGACTCTAAGGGTGTCAAACCTTGTAAAACTGTTCTTATGTAGAAACCTTAAAACTATTTTGGCATCATTATGGGCGCATGTTATAGCTTCTACCCATTTGGATACATAGTCACATGCTACCAAAATATACTAGTTCCCAAACGAACAAGGAAATGGCCCCATGAAATCTATTCCCCAGACATCAAAAATCTCCACTTCCAACATCATTTGCCGAGGCATTTCATCCTTTTTTTCCAATGTTCCCTATTCGTTGGCATTTGTCACCAGTCTTGCTCATGTAGTGTGCATCCTTAAAGACAGTAGGCCAATAGTACCCACTTTGAAACATGTTAGTTGTTGTTCTTTGTCCTCCAAAATGGCCTCCATATGGGGACTTGGGGCAATGTTCCAAAATAGATGGTATTTCTTGTTCAGCAACACATCTTCTGAAGACTTCATCTGCACTGTTTATACATATAGGGTTCATCCTAGTAAAAAAATTTAGCGTCATGCTTAAACTTCTTCATTGCCAAGGGGGTCAAATCTGGTGGCTGAATCCCACTTGCCAAATAGTTATCCAAGTCTACAAACGCTGGTACCGTGCTTAAGGAAGTTGCTTGAATGGCAAACAATTGCTCATCAGGAAAGTTCTCTTTGATTTCTGGCCTGTCTTGGGACTTCTCCATTCTAGACAAATGGTCAGCTATCACATTCTTAGTGCCTTTCTTATCTTGTATCTCCACATCAAATTCCTGCAGCAATAGTATCCATCTAATTAACCTTAGCTTGGCATCCTTCTTAGTCAGCAAGTGCTTGAGGGCAGCATGGTCAGTGTGAACTTCTCAAATGTAAAAATCGCATCTAGCAATTCTTTCTTTGTTGTGTAATTTAGCTGAGCTTCATTAAGGGTGCAACTAACATAATAAATAGGATGAATGCTCTTTTTCCTTTTTCTGTCCAAGCATTGCTCCTACAGCAAAGTCACTCGCATCACACATCAACTCAAAAGGTAGCTCCCAGTTAAGGGTTGCCATAATAGGTGCTGAAATGAGTGCCCTCTGAAGAGTTTTAAATGCTTCTTCATAGTCCTTCCCAAAATGAAATGGTTTGTTCACTTCCAACAAGTTGCATAGTGGCTTGGAAATTTTGAAGAAGTCTTTTATGAACCTTCTATAAAATCCAACATGACCCAAGAAACTTTTGATTCCTTTCACTGAGCTAGGGGTTCTATCTTCTCAATCACCTCACCTTAGCTATGTCTACTTCAAGCCCTTTTTTAGAAACCTTGTGGCCTAGCACAATACCCTCAGTCACCATAAAGTGATATTTCTCCTAGTTAAGTATCAACTTTGTTTCCTCACACCTTGCCAATACCTTGCTCAAATTGTCCAAACAAGTTGCAAAATCTTCCCCGAATACAGAAAAATCATCCATGAAGACTTCCATCACAGATTCTACCAGATCTGAGAATATTGCCATTATGCACCTTTGAAAAGTAGCTGGTGCATTACACAGTCCAAATGGCATCCTTCTAAAGGCAAAGGTGTCATAAGGACATGTGAAAGTGATCTTTTCTTCGTCAGCTGGTGCTATGGTTATCTAATTGTATCCAGAGTATCTATCAAGAAAACAATAGAAGTCTTAACCAACCAATTTGTCCAACATCTGACCAATGAAGCGTAATGGAAAATGGTCCTTCTTGTTATTTTTATTCACTCGTCTATAGCCCATACAGACTCTCTAGCATGTAACAGTCCTAGTGGGGATCAATTTGTTTGCCTCATTAACTACTACAGTTATTCCTCCCTTCTTAGGCATCCATTGACCTAGGCTAACCCAATTACTATCAGCTGTGGGGTAGATAATGCCTGTATCAAGCCATTTTATAATCTCTTTTTTTACTACCTCTTTCATTGCTGGGTTGATTCTCCTTTGTGGCTCAACTGACTTAAAGTTCCAATCCTCTAAGTTGATTTTATGCATGTAATAGGATGGACTTATCCCCTTAATGTCTGCTATGGTCCAACCAATGTCTCCCTTATGCTGTTTCAACAACTTAGGCAAAACTTCTTCATGCTCCCTAACCAATCCTACAGGAATGATTATGGAAAGAGTATTTCCCTCCACCAAATAGGCATATTTGAGATGGTCAGGTAGGGGCTTCATTTCAAGTTCTGGGGCCTCCATTAATGAAGGTTTGATTGGTTTAGACTGCGTCTCAGATAGCTCTAATGATTCAAACCTTCTAGTGCTTATTATTTCATGAACATTGTCTTCTGCTACAACATTACTTTCCCCTATATCTGTCTCCATTAATTCAATTTCCCCAAAATTTTGATTATGTTGCATACTGTAATTTTTCTCAAACATTTTCTGAACTAAATCATTTTTTATCTGAATTTGACAACACTCCTCTAATTCTGAGGGACACCTCACAGCATCAAAGACACTGAATGTTACCTGCTGATCATGAACCCTCATGGTTAGTTCTCCTTTTTGCACATCTATAAGAGTTCTTCTTATTGCCAAAAATGGGTGCCCAAGAATAATAGACACCTCTTTGTCTACCTCATAATCTAAGATGATTAAATCAGTAAGGAAAATAAACTTATCCATCTGAACCAATATGTCCTCTATTTTTCCCTCTGGATGAGTAATAGATCTATCAGCCAATTGTAAGGACACTGTGGTAGGCCTTGTTTCTCCTATTCCCAGCTTCTTATAGATAGATAAGGACATCAAGTTGATATTGGCTCCAAAATCACAAAGAGCTCTTCCTAACTCCTTTCCTCCTATTGAGACACGAATAGTGAAGGTCCCAGGATCTTTTACCTTTGGAGGAATCTTGTTCATCAATATTGCACTGCATTCTTCTATGAAGAAAACCATCTCACACTCTCTCAGCCTTTTTTCTTTGTAAGAATGTCCTTCAAAAATTTTACATAGGAGGGCATTTGCTCTAAGGCTTCCACCAAAGGGATATTGATGTGGAGTTGCTTTAGCACATCTAGGACCTCCTTGAATTGATGTTCTTTCTCTTGCTTCTTTAGCCCTTGAGAAAACGGAGGAGGTGGTGGTTTAAAGATAAGAGTGTTCCTTATTTTCTTGTTAACCACTTCCTCATCTTTGCCTATAGTGCGATCTTCTACTACTGCTTCCTTAGGATTTTCTTTCTCTTTGATTCCTGGGGAACCTGAACCTTCACCATCAATCCTTGCCTATTCTTCACTCTTCTATTCGATCTCAACATTTTCCTGTGTACAGCTTTCCTTCTGCACTTTCTGTACCACAGCTTACTTTTCGTTCAGCCTCTTGCCACTTCTCAGTTCTATGACTTGTACTTGCTCTTTTCCTTCCCTCTTTGGGTTTTCTGTATCAAATGGTAGCTTCCCAAATGGTCTGTTTTTCAATTTGGTAGCTAATTGACCCATATGCAGCTCTAAATTCTTGATGGAAGCATGCTGACTCTGCATGGCAGCATCATTTCTCACCATGTACTCTTTCATTCAACTCTCTAAGGAAGTGCCAAGATTTACCTAACTAGGTGGTTGTTGTCTTTGTTGATGTTGTCGAGGGTATGGCTGAAAATCGGAAGCGTGACTGAGGTCGGCTTGGTTTTCTGGAACAAACCCAGGGTTAAAACTTGGTTTCCATTGTGCTTGCCCTTCTTAATTACTGGTTCCTCTCAATATCAGGATCAAGTCCCAATTGAAACTCTAAACCAGGAAATTTATTCATGCACAATTACAGCTCCTGTAAATACACACAACTTGGTCATCTTGTGTAAGATCACAATTCTACTAAACTCACTTATAAAATTAATTTTGTTGCAATCATCCCCGGCAACGGCGCCAAAAACTTGTTGATTATTTTAACAAAGTGCAAGTGTACACTATGAAGTTGTATTAAACAAGGTTGATCCACAGGGACAAAGTAACAAAATTAATCCTCAAAAGCTACTGTTTAGGAGAATAATGGTAACAAAAATATTTGAGATTGTTAAAAGAAAAAAGATTAAGCTAAAGAAATTACATATGAATTTAGAAGGTGGTTTGATGGGAATTCTGTTGGGGTTGGTGTCCTAAATCTCGTGAGTTTCATAATTTTTGTAATTATTCTAAACAAATTATTTATTTAATCAAATAAGATGTTATTTTATTTCACTTATAGTGTGCATTAAGACCCAACCCAATAACTAAGATCCAAGGTTATTTTATGTAATTTAAAGATGTATGTGGTAGACATACAGGTGGATCGTGTTTTAAATAATAACCTAAATGGTCTATAGTATATGGATAAGGTTGG
>JAOANK020026609.1:0-20981 GCA_026257165.2 Telfairia occidentalis | reverse complement strand
TAATAGCTGCCTACCTAATAAATCGGATGCCCACTAAAGTCTTAAGTTTTAAAACTCCTCTTGATGTTTTAAAAGAAGTTTTTCCAACAACTCATTTACACTTTGATTTACCCGTTAAAGTTTTTGGATGTACTACTTATGTGCATATACCTATTATGTTTCGGTTAAAATTAGATCACAAAGCTATTAAATGCATCTTCTTGGGCTATGCTTCTAGCCAAAAAGGGTATAAATGTTTTGATCCTCATACAAAAATTTTATGTGAGTATGAATGTGTTGTTTTTAGAAGATCAAGCTTTTTTTACCCAAAATCATCCTCGGGGGAGAAACCAAATTTAAAGGATGATAATTTTTGGATGTATCTCTTCCTCTCCCAAAAATTATTTGTTCTAATTTTACTAGCCTTTCAATACCCAGTGTAATTACTACAAAAAGATTCTATTGACCTAAATCCTAAGTTTATGTTTTATACTAGAAGAAGACGCAATCAGACAAACATGGACCAGATAGTTGACTCATCACAGATCCAACATGAAACTCCGAGGAATGATTCTAAAGTTTCAAGTAACCAATCTGTCCCTCCAACTATTGAAAATGTCTTACCTATTGTGTATGATCTTGATGCTCTTTTAGCTTTAAGGAAAGGAACTCAAACTTGCACTAAATATTCGATTGCAGATTATATGTCCTATCAAAAATTGTCAAATAGTCATAGAGCTTTCACATCTAGGATAACCAACTTGTTTATTCCAAAGACCATACTAGAAACCTTAAATGATCCAAATTGGAAAGTAGCAATTACGAAGGAGATGAATGCTCTAAAACAAAATCGTACATGGGAAATAGTCAACTTGCTAAGAGATTATAAAACAGTGGGATGTAAATGGGTTTTTACCATAAAATGCAATGTTGATGGCAGTCTTGAAAAATATAAAGCAAGGCTAGTTGCAAAACGATTTTTTTTAACAAGAAACAACTTTTTATTGATAAGATGAAAAGGAAATAAACAAAATATATGGAAACAAACTCCAAAAGGAGTGAAAACGATAAAGAAAACTACAAAGGAGAAATAAAAGCATCCCAACTATTACAAATTACACAAGGAGAATAAGAATCAAAAGATTTAGATAAGGAACACCAAAGCGAAGCCTTGAACTTAGCCAAAGCGAAGCATTCAACTGAAGATTCGCTTTTTCCTTCAAAAATATGCTATTCCTATTTCTTTCAAACCAAACTTCTGATAATAAGGCTTTAACAAAATTCCTCCATAAAATAATGACTTCTAGCCTTGAAAAAAGTGGACCTCCAAGCAGATGCTCAGTATTACTTCTTGAATCTTTGGAGAAGACCCAAGAAAGATTAAAAATCTGGAATAATTGAACCAACCGGCCAAAATATAGTTGCAATTGAAAAAGAGATGATCTTGAGAGTCAAAATCTGCAAAACGCAAAACACACACGGATGGGGACAGAGATATATAGGGTTTCTTTTTCTGAAGATAGTCTGCAGTATTCAGGTGACCAAACAGCAATATCCACACAAAAATATTCACTTACCGACGGCTACATGAATTCCATAAGGCCAAATACAATTCCTTAGGAAAGGAAAATGAAGCTGCAAAGAGATGCTTGTACAAAGAACTAACCGAGAACCTTCCAAAAGATTCAAGCTTCCAAAGCCATTTATCTTCCTCTATTTTGGGCACCACTGAATTTATCAAGGATAGAAGAGATAAGAACTCCGTAGACTCATCTTCCTTTAAGTTTCTTCAAGAAAAAAACTTCCATGAAGATAAATTAAGGTCCCAAAATTCAGCAACTGAACCATTAGAAAAAGAAATTACCTTGAAAAGATTTGGGAACATCACTTTTAAGGGGTAATCACTAACCCAAGAATCATGCCAAAAGGAAATTTTTTTACCATTACCAACTTTAAATTTGTAAAACAACTGAGATTGTTTCCCATGCTTGGATATAGTGTTCCATGGGCATCTCGAGCATCCATGAGGTTTGACTAATGAGTACCAATTAGAAGAGTCAGTACCATAGATATTAGCAATAACCTTCCTCATAAAGCATTTGTCTCAAAACAAAATCTCCCACCCCATTTTGCAAGAAACTTTTGCTCAAAAGGATTTACACAAACCTATGGGATTGATTATCAAGAAACTTTTACTCTTGTTGCAAAAATTAACTCAATCAGAGTGTTTTTATCTCTTGCAGCAAACTTAGATTGGTCCCTTAACCAGCTTGATGTAAAAAATGTTTTCCTCAATGGTGATCTCGAAGAAGTGTTTATGAGTTTACCCCCAGGTTTTGAAATTGATTCTATTCGGTGAGGACAAGGTATGTCGACTAAAGAAATCTCTATATCCGCTCAAACAATCTCTAAGAGCATGGTTTGAACAATTTGGGAAAGTAATTAGGAGCTTTGGATTTCTTCAAAGACAAGTTGAACACACCATATTTTATAAGCACTCTGCCAATAACAAAATTGCAATTTTGATCGTCTATGTAGATTATATTATTCTTAGAGATGATGATGTAGTAGAATTAACTACTTTAAAGAAAAAGCTTGCAAGCGAATTTGAAATCAAAGACTTAAGTACACTAAAGTACTTCCTAGGAATGGAGTTTGAAAGATTCAAAAAAGGTATTTTTGTGAACCAAAGAAAATATATCATTGACTTACTTGCCGAAACAGGTTTACTTGGATGCAAGGTAGCCGAAACTCTTATTGAACCTAATCTAAAATTGGAAGCTACAAAAAGAAGAGGTAAAAGATAAAGAACGATGTCAAAGACTTGTGGGAAGACACATTTATTTGTCACACATACATCCAAACATCGCCTTCGCAGTGAGCATGGTAAGTCAATTTATGCACTCACCAAGACAAGTTCACTTTGAAGCTGCCTACAAAATCCTTAGAAATCTAAACGGAACTCCCAGGAAAAGGTATATTATTTAAAAGACACCTCATCTACAAGTTGAAATTTATAATGATGCTGATTGGGCAAGAAGTACAATAGATAAAAGATCTACTTCTGGTTATTGTTCCTTTGTTGGAGGTAACTTAGTCACTTGGCAAAGTAAAAAAACAAAATGTAGTGCCAAAGCATAATTTAGAGCACTAGGCCATGGTATTTGCGAAGGTATATGGATAAAGAAGCTACTTGAAGAGTTGAAAGTTTTTCAGACGGCATCTATATGGGTGTGTTGTGACAACAAGGCTGCGATATCTATAGCCCAAAATCCAATTCAACATGATAAGACAAAGCATATCGAAGTCAACAACAATTTATAAAGGAAAAAATTGATATTAGTGTGATATGTATTACTTACTCCCAACAACAGAGTAAATTGCTGATGTATTGACTAAAGGACTACCAAATGTACAATTTGATAGAATGATAGGCAAGCTGGCAATGGATGATATACTTGAACCAGCTTGAGGGGGAATGTTGGATGATATCAACGGTAAATATATAAATTGGTTACAATTGTAATAATTAATGTTTTATATTCTTATTATTCCTTCCTTTTCTGTATTGAACCTTTCTCCTATATAAAAGGGTCATGTATTTCTCACTAAAATTTTGAAATACATTTTATTTTATTCCATCAAAATTAAGAATGTGGCTGTTTCACCATCAATTTCCATCATTCCTTGAGAATTGGAGGAATAACCCAATTTCTGGTTGGCTTGGCCACGACTTCATCCAAAAATTCAAAAATCTCAAATCTTCCCTTAAAGAATGGAATACCTCAGTCGTTGGAGTCATCTCAACACAAAGGAATCTCCTGCAAAGTGAGTTGGCTCATATTGACAAAGCTTTTGAAAATGGCCTTTCTCCCTCTGTTTTATACCAAAAAAGGAACGAAATCAAGGAGAACCTCCTTTCTTTGGTATCTAATCAGGAAATCCTATGGAGACAAAAAATGTAAGGCCAAATGGATCATAGAGGATGACGAAAATATAGGTTTCTTCCACTGATACGCTGCTGCAAAGAAGAGAAAAGACACTATTACCGAGCTAATATCTTCCAACGGGGAAAGCCTTCTCGATGATGAGGACCTTGAAGCCGAATTCATTGATCTTTATAAAAATCTCTTCACCAGAAAGGAAGACTACAGATTCTTCCACTTCCCCATTGAATGGGATCCTATTTCCAGGGAACAAGCCCTCTCTCTTGAGCATCCTTTCTCTGGAGAGGAAATCTGGTCTACTGTCAAAGCTCTTAGTCCCAACAAATCTCCCAGTCCGGATGATTTTACTGTTGTATTCTTCAAAAAGTCTTGGAACATCTTTAAGGCCAACATTATTGGGGTGTCCAAGACTTTATAATGAAGGGTATTGTCAATGTTGCCTCATCTCAAAGAGGATAGATGCTAAAAAGGTGGGTGACTTTAGACCAATTGGCCTCACTAGTGGTCTCTGCAAGATCATGGCTAGCCTTTTCTTTTTTTAATAAGAGAACTTCTCATTGAAATAATGAAAAGATACAAAAGATAAGAAGAAACAACTCCCAAAGGGAGGACAATAGTACCTAGAAACCACTAAAAAGAAGAAATAAAAGCACTCCAATTACAACAAATATCTGAAGAAGTATATGAATTAAAGGATTTAGGGAGAGAACACTGTTGTATTTAGCCAATGCCAAACAATCCTCCCAAAGCCTAAACTTGTCGTCAAAACTACGCTCAAATCAAAGCTCAAAAGCAATAGCTTTAATAAAGTTAATCCACAGAAGGTTAAATCGAGAAGAAAAATTAGGCCCACAAAGCAGCGGCTGGAAACTGAATTTAGAATCCTTATGAAAGACCCAACTCAAATTAAAAGACTGAAGCAAAGCGAGCCAACAAGAATGCGCAAAATGACAATGAAACAAAACGTGGTCTTGGCACTCAAAAGCAGCAAAACAAAGTATGCAAACGGATGGCATTAAGGTGGACAAAGGAAGCTTTTTTGGAAGAAGGTCCACCGTTCTTTTTTTCGAACAAGAAACAACTTTTCATTGAAAATATGAAAATGAATACATGTTCTACGAAAAACAAACTCTAAAAGAAGTGAAAATAAACGAAAATAAATAAGAAAACAAAAGAAGATAATCAACAGGGGTGAATAAAAGCATCCCAATTATTACAAATAGATAAGGCAGAATAAGAATCAAACAAATTAGAAAGAGAACACCATAGAGACGCCTTAAATTTTGCAATGCTGAAACAATCAACCCATAGCCTCCGCTCATCTTCAAAAACTCATTGATTTCGTTCGAACCAAAGCTCATACAATAAAGCCTTAATAGCATTTAACCACAAAAGAAAGCATCTAAAGCTCCAGGAGGGGCCGCCAAAGAGATGGAGGAGTTTACACCTTGTAGTCTTTGCAAAAACCCAATGTAGATTGAAAAGAGGAAACAAAGAAGATAGACAAGCAATAGCATAGAGCCAATGAAACAAAATATGATCTAGAGATTCTTCATGAGCAAGGCAAAGAACACATATACTCGGAGATAACATCATCGAAGTCCACTTCTTTTGAAAATATCAGCAGCATTAATATGGCCATTAAGCAAAATCCAAGAGAAAAATGTTGAATTTCCAAGGAATTTTAGTCTTCCGCAAGGCGGAAAATAACTCTTTGGATAAACTCATTGATGAAGAAAGATGCTCAGTCAAAGATTTAACAGAAAAGCATCCTAAAGGCTCCAACTTCCAACTCATCCTGAAGGTCCACAGTATTAAGACGCCCAAAGATCAAAATCCAAGAGAAAACAGAGACCTTCCTTGGGCATTAGGATTTCCATAAAGCAGAGGATAACTCCTTTGACAAAGGTTGAAAGAAACCATAGCTGAAGACAGTGATTTGACCGTAGACTTTCCTGAACAATCCAATTACCAACGAAGCGTATCATCTTCATCCTTAAAGGAAATTGAGGATAAAGATGATAACAAAGCTATTTACGGTTAAGGATGGTTTGAGAGAAATCAACGTATCTTTGCTTTGTTGCTGCCAATGATTTTGTCAGGTACTCTTCATCAGATTCAGAGTTCATCAAGTAAGCTTTCAGATTCAATCCTTAAGTTTCATATTCTTTAGACATCCTTTAAGATGGATTTAAGTAGTTGATGCATTGGTCGAATTTTCTTTTGATTTGGTTTAAAAGTGATCGCTTCTTTGTTGAAAATATGGACAATAAGATGAAGATTTCTCTTAAGTTGTCTCATTTGCGCTGGTTGGAAAATGCTACGGTTGATTTGCTGCAAAATCCCTTGGGACTCAAAATTTTTCAAGCAAGGAAGATTTGAGGGTGAAACATGTCGTACTCAGAAAAAATGGTCTTCCTTTGGTTGGTCTATGGATTGGGTTATTTGGCCGTCTTCTAGAAGGGGAAAATTCATCCGTATTTCTATTGGATTTCATAAAAGAGGTTGGTCTACTTTTTGGGAGATGATTCGAGATTACTTGAGAAAATTTGATGAATATGTATTAGAAAAGTCTTGCAATCAGTTTCCAACCTTTAAAGAGGTTCCTTTAGTTATGAAAAAATATTTGTCTCGTCCGTTAAAAAAGATTCACTCTTCTCTGGGCAATGTGAAGTCATTCCATAGTTTGTAGGCAGCAAAGGATCCTCTTTATTATTGGGTTAAAAAAGAAAAAGATGTGATGAACGTTAATTGGGAAAAGGCAATTATCCTTCTTAGACTTTGTACCCATGATAACTAGTTGGATATTTCAGCAGCCATTCAAGTTAAGTTCTCTGTCCAATGCAGAGTCAATCCATTCATGGATGATAAGGCTTTGCTTTCTTTTGATGATGACAGTATTTTATATAATCTGATTTTAAAAGACAAATGGAGGAAAATTGGGGAGTTTTTTGTGAAGATGGAAAAATGGGACTTTGTGAAGCATAGCGACTTTGTGAAGCATAGCAAGATGGAAGTTGTTCTTTGTTATGGAGGTTGGATTAGGCTTAGTAACCTACCTTTAAAGTACTGGAGGCATAATTGTTTGGAAGCAATTGGCAAGAATTTTGGTGGTTTTTTTATGTCTCTTTGGAAACACTGAATTTTTTGAATTGCTCTGAAGCTTTAATTCAAGTTGAGAACAATGCACGTGGCTTTCTTCTTGCTTTTGTTCCCATCTCAGATCATCCATTGGGCTCCTTTTAAGTCAGCAGTTCTGAATCTTCATCCCTTGGTGCATCTCGATTGTTTGAAGCAAAGAAACTACAGTTTCATTAGGATTTAATTGAATCCCTTTGTAAGAATCCTTTGGATAGAGAGAGATTTACAAGAGCTAAAGAAGATGATGAGTCGTGAACCTCAAAAGACGCCCTTTTTATAGAAGACAATGCAACTTTGAAATAAATTCTCATAAGGAGGATTTGGTAAATTCAATTAATAAAGACAGGGGAAACAGTTGGGAATTTTGATAAGTCTTCTAATCAGAAATTAATTCCCAGTCCTGACGTTTTAGTGTCTCCACAAGCCGTTAATGAAAATTCAGCAGGCAGAAATTTAGTTTTACCTCCTCCACGCAGTTTTGCTAATTCAGAATTAATTATGGGAGAGAAATGGATTCAGCAAACTCATGGTATTAATGATGCAACAGCGACTCAGAGCAATCCCAGGTTTGAATGGCTCGCTCTCTACTGCTCGCGCTCTCTCTTCCCCCCAACCATCCCCCACCCTCCGACTCAGCTCCACCAAACCATGAAACAATTTACCCGGCCAAACCATGGACAGACCACCACATTGTGTCACCACCATAGACAGAAAGAAGTTCACCATTGAAGTTGATGAATTTAGTAGAGGAGGTAGAGTCTGGATAACTGAAACAAGACGGGACAAAACTTACTCCATCTCCATCCACTAGAGCACCCTCAGATGGATAAACGATTGCTTCAACCTTTTGCTTACCGCACCAATAAGCCACAAGTTCTTCAAGGAAAAGAGAATAGATGACCAAGTCATCTGGATTGAGAAAATCACCAATAAACAAGGGCATTTTGCAGAACTCATTAAACTAGACAACAATGGAGAAAAGAACAAGTTCATTATACCTGTGGGAAACAATAGAAAAGGATGGTCCTCCGTTGTTGATCTCACCACCTTTTATAGCTATGACACCTCCAAGGTTATCAACGAACCACAACCCACCCACACTAAACCGGCCATAAATACTAGCACTGCTCAACCGAGACCATCTCACCAACGACCTTCTATGGAGCTTTATGAAGATCCCCCAGAGCTTTTAATGCATTGCACCAGACTTGTCCAGCCTCTTACCAACCAAAAGAACACAGCATCAATCAACAAACTATGGTCCCCTTCAACTCTGAAAAGGTTATCATTCTACAAGGAATGAACTTCCAAGACAATTGGTTTAGCATCCTGAGATATTTGCAAACCAACGTCACATCCTACTGCTCATTAACTCTTTTCCAACCCGATAAAGCCATCATGAGTTGTGAGGACAAAAATCAGGCACAAATCCTGGGAAAATACAAAGGGTGGCAAATGGCAGGGCCATATAAACTACAATACAAACCTCGGTCCCTAACGGAATTCACATCATAATAGAAAGTCTCATCTTATAGGGGCTGGATCAAGATCAAAGGCCTCCTATTTGACATATGGAACATCGACAGCTTCAAATACATTGGTGACGCATGCGGAGGATTTATGGAAGTAGCCAACAAAACCCTTAATCTCATGGATCTCATGGAAGCCAATATCAAAGTAGAAAGCAATACCCATGGCTTTTTGCCAGCTTGATATGCATCCCTTCGTCTTCATATGAGGCTTTATATGTCACTATTTACCCTTTTTTTTAAAGCAAACTACCACATTGGATACATAACCAGAGTTCATGGCAAACCTGGCGCTCCAGCAAGGAAAAACAAGGAAGAAGAAGTTGTCGTTCCTCCTAAGAATGGTACAGTCAAGCTGGCCCCTGTAGCCCCAGCTGACCCTGGAAAAAGAATCGAGGAAAATCTCTCCCCTTCATTAATGTGTGCGGCAAATTACCCTTCACTCATTAATGAAAAAGAAACGAGCCCACCATTCTTACCTGCTCCTAACTTCACCCACTTTGAAAACATCCCAATTGTCGAGATTAACTCACCCATTAATACCCCCATGTCAATGCCTCCTATTGACCTCTCTAGCCCATCACATCAGCTGGACGCTGACATAACACATCTTCGACCCAGCAAACTAAACAGTTTTCCCCTCGCTCTTCCCACCTTGAGCTTCCCAACCCATCAACCCTCATGCATCTTTCAACAAAGAAGGAACTCAATATTGATCGTAGAAAATCCATTTTTATCCCTGGCACTAAGCATACTACATCCCTAATTAGCTTTAACTCATAACCAGATACTTACGACTATCTAACCAGCCCCCTTCCCACCCCACCGACTCACCTTACTACCCATCTGAACCTATAAAGCCTTTGACTCCCCTCGATGCTCCTTGTTGCACCATGCTACACCCAAATCCTAGCCGTCAACCAAACCCTTTCTCCCATATTCGATTCCATCTCAGAGTCACCACCCCATGGTTTGAAGATTGAGGGTTGTGTATTACAACTATACCTGCCAAGAAGAATAAAACAAAGGTATCGATGAAGCAAACGAAGGGCCTTAGAGAACTCAAAAACCTCCAATCTTCCATCACCTATGAACGGCCACTAACCACTGACGATGGGCAAAGGATCGATGAGTTATCATGAAGATTTTGTCCTAGAATGTTAGGGGAATTGGGTCGTGGAAGAAAAGAGCCTTCATCAAAGATACTATCACTAAACACAACCCAGACGTGGTGATCCTACAGGAAACTAAATGCAAAGCTATGGATAGATTCATTATCAAGTCTCTGTGGAGTGACAAAAACTTTGGTTGGACTACTCTGGACGCCATGGGCAGCTCTGGAGGCATTCTTATCCTTTGGGATGACCCAGCTCTCTCCATATCTGATGTCACTCAAGGTGCTTTCTCCCTAACTATCTCTCTCTCTCACTGATGGATACCATTTCTGGTTGACAGGTGCATATGGTCCAACATTGGTGTATATGGTCCAACATTAGAGGAACAGAAACCTCTATTTTTGGGCGAGCTCAGAGATTTGGCGGGCTATGTGATGATAATTGGATTTTTGGGGGAGATTTTAACATCACTCTCTGGGCATTTGAGAATTCGAATGGCACCTTTCCCACCCCCACCATGAGGAACTTTAAAGCTCTTTTTCAACAGAGAAACCTCATTGACCTTCCCATAAGTTATGGTCTTTACATCTAGACAGATTATCGTGAAACCCCCACTCTCACTCGCGTTGATCGCTTTCTCATCAGCCCCAATTGCTTGACTAAGTTCCACAATGCAACTGTCAAAAGGCTCGAACGACCCACTTCAGACCATTACCCCCTTCTTCTCCAACTTGGAGATCTCAAATGAGGCCCCACTCCCTTTAGATTTGAAAACATGTGGCTTCAACAAAAAACCTTTCTATCATTTGGGGAGAATGTTAAGATGTGGAGCCCAATTCATCAATCGAGTTTTGATCGTGGAAAATTGTCGTACAAGAATCGAGAAAGACGGATCAGGGAAGATTTGAGAAACTGGAATTTCCTGCTGTCCAGAGGGGACGGTTGAGAAAAGTGGAGTCCAAACTGAAGAAGGAAATCTAATCATCTTTTCCTTCTAGGTTTGCAGCATTTTCCTTTTCCTATTAAGGTTTGATGTGAGCCTCTATAAATACACATATAACTCCAGAGACACATAGACACAGAAACACAGATAGAAGTCTAGAAATCTATTGGAGTTCTCTTTCTAATCTTTTAATTTTTATTCTCATAATGATATTTGTAATAATTAGGATGCCTTTATTCCTCCTCATTAGTTTCTTATGTTTGTTTTTTATTTTATTTTTTAATTTTTCACTTCTTTAGGAGTTTGTATCTCTTTGAACTTTTGTTCCTCTTCATCATTTTAATGAAAAGTTCTCTAGTTCAAAAAAAAAATTATAATTTCAATACACACCTCCACACTGTCCTCCAAATTGATTGTCTTCCTCGTACCTTCAATATAACCTCCACATTGATCTTCTATACATCTCAATGCTCTCTCCTCCCACGTATTTAGTGATAAGTCTTTCACTTCATCAATCCATGATGACTTGGACTCATGGACTACTCTAGCTTGCCCATGTTTCTTCAAATTCCATCTTTCAAATTCTTGTGGAAATTTTATAAGATTTACAGAATTAGTCAGAATATGTCGTTCTCCGTGAAAGAGTGATTAGTTTACTTTATGCATCTATCTTTAAAATGAAAGCTGGTGTATTATGGCTTAATACAACAGAGCTATTTAATGAACATTGATGCAACTACTCTCCCTTTTTTTTTTAACATTGACTTTGAATATTGACTTTTAACTACTCTCCCTTTTAATATTGACTCTAAATTTTCTTCCTTTTACAAATTCAAACATCAATGAAATGTGTTTTCGAACAAAAAGTTCCCTTATTCTCAAATAGGACCCTGTCTTTCCATGCGTTATTCTTCCCTAAAGAAAAGATTGCTAAAAAACTGCCCTAAATTGAAAACCCAGGAGCCATAAGTCCATTTATTTCCATGTTAAACAGATGATAAACAATGATAAACAAGTAGTTTGCATAGCCTGTGGAGAGAGAGTGCAAACTAGAACAATATATCTCGCAAAAGCTATCCAGAAAAAGGTAACATGATTGCAGCAGTCACAGTTGAGAAGATCTTACACCAAGGAGAACAGAATAATAAGACAGCGTACCTTGTAATCTGCAAGATACAGAAGGAAGATCATTCAGTGACTCAAACATTCTTCAACTAAAAAATAAATATTATAATGCATGAAGTTATGATTAGCAAAAAAGTCTCCAAGAATTTTCCTAAGTCAAGAAAGTACCATAAAGAACATAGCCTCCAATTACCAAATAAACATTTTATTTAGTTATTTATTTATGTATGTATCGTTATATGTGTATGCATGTATGTATTTATCCATTTACTCTGATAGATAGTAAAGGCATACAAGGGGAAGAGACAATAGGACATCCACCGTAACCAAACCACAAGAAATCATAAAACACTCTCCAATTGGTCAAGAACAAAACAAACAAGAAGAAAAAAAGGACATAACTACAAACTCTCTTAACATGAGACTCCAATTTGCGGGACTGACACAAAAGATCTCCCAAGCTTCCACAAAAATCTTTTTTACTCCTTGATTGCAATTCCCCTTTTTTTTATAAGCAACAATTTCTAGCATGAAATTACAAAACAAAACGTGATAACAGAGTTAAAGGGGAGCTGGTCAGTGTTGCACCCAATACTATCTGCTAGATGCTTGACTTCAAACTCAGGAACATAGAATCCAATTAGAGCCGTTTTGTTAGTGTTCAACAAAAGGCTCGATCCAAGGAGAAAAATTTGGATAATAGTCCACCAATTCAGTGGCATGTCCTTTGGAAACAGGCTGAAAATAAACGTGTCATCAGCATATTGAAGATTTGTGAGGTTGACTTCAGGCGAGCCCACCAGCAGGCCATTCAAGATTCTTCTAGCTTGGCAGTAAGAGACCAGTCTGCTGAACCCATCCCCAATTAGAGTGAAAAGGAAGGGGGAAAGGGAACCCAATATCTAAGGCCCTTTTCTGCTATAATTTTCCCTATTGGTCTTCATTAACAAAGATGGAGAAGTTTGAAATAGAGAGGCAGCCATTAATCCATTCTCTCCAATGGAGACCGAAGCCCTTATGTTCTAGACTAGCATCCAAATAATCCCAATCAGCTTTGTCATAAGCCTTCTCATATTCAAGCTTCAAAATAGGACCTTTCTCTTTTCTAATTCTATAGTCCCCCATGGCTTCCGAGGCAATAAGGATGGCGTCTAGGATTTGCCTTCCCCCAACAAAGGCAAGTTGCAAATCCTCAATGATAAAAGGCAACACTTTCTTTAGGCAATTTGCCAGGACCTTTGCAACGATTTTGTACAAGGTCACAAGGCTGATTGGCCAAAGGTCATTAATTTTACTGGCATTAGACTTCTTAGGGATGAGGCAAATATAAGTTTCATTAGTCCTTTGATTGATGATCGCATTCTGAAAAAAAATCCTAAAACACCTTGATCAAATCAATCTTGATGTTTCAAGATTTTCTAAAGAACTCACCACTCATACCATCCGGACCTGGAGACTTTAGGTTACCCAAGTTCTTCACAGCATTCAGAATTTCTGCTTCATCGAAAGGAGCTTCCAACCACGAGCACCAATCATTGCTTAAAGGAGACCACTCAAGCCCTCAACCACAAACCGGGGACCCCTGCCTTTCTGAGGAGCTAAAATAATCCACAACCTCCCTCTCAATGTCATGCTCAAATGTAAGAATTGTACCCGGTTGATTTTCCACTAAAGTAATAAGATTTTTACTGTTTCTTTGGAAAGCAATCTTGTGGAAGAAGGTGGTGTTCTTATCGCCCTCTTTCAGCCTCTTGATTTTACATTTCTAGGCCCGGCTTCTCTATTCTTTCCAAGTCCTCAAGGAGCGCTGCTTTCAAGTTGCTTCTATCTCTGATTTGATCATCAAAAAGACTCCCACTCTCTTTAGCCTTGTCAATCAGATCTATTTTATTCAAAAGGTCAAGCTTGTGCGAGTCAACCTTCCCAAAAGTGTCTTTGTTCCAACGGATCAAGTGATGCTTTAGCCCCTTTAATTTTTCCATGAACACAAAACCAGGCCACCCACTAGAGGGCAGAGCATTCCAGCAGAGTTCAATATTCTTCAAGAACTGAGGGTGTTCCATCTTCTCAAATCGAAAAGGGGCTGGACCCATTTATGAAACCCAGCGACCGGCTCAAGGGGAAAATGATCTGAAGTAACTCTAGTTGGGCGAAACTCAATAACATCCTTAAAAGTTACCATCCAATCAGGAGAAAGTAAGAATCTATCAATTCTAGAGAAGGAAGGGTTATCCCTCATGTTTGACCAAGTGAAAGAGTCCATTCTTCAAAAGGGGGATTAACCAAATCAAGGGATTCAATCAAGGTATTAAAGCGCTTCATACTCCGAATTAAACTCCCCCCTCTCTTTTTTTTTTTAATTCTCCGAGCCACATCGAAGTCTCCATCGATACACCAATTGTTCAAACACAAGCCCAAGATTTAAAAGCTCAGGCCAAAAATCATCTCTCCCATGGGGGGAGGCAAGACCGTAAACTCTCGTCACCTAGCCTTTAAATGAGTTATGGTAGGTAAAGGAGATGGAGATGTAGAACAAACCTTGAATTGCATCCTCAACAGAGATAACATCCTCTTTCCGAAGAATAATAATTCCTCCCGAGGATCCACTGCATCTAAAGAAACCTAGCCAACGCGTCTGGAACTCCACACAGACTTAATGAGCTTTCTATCAAGCCAATCCAGCTTGGACTCTAGAAGAATAACTAAATCAAGGTTGTGCTTGCAAAGGAGATCTTTCACCAGGGCTCTTTTAGAGGGAGCTACCAATCCTCTAACGTTCCAGGAGATAATCTTCATAACAAAACCGTAGGGCCCTGTTCTACATCTTGCACTTTTGGATTTCCCAAGTTCTAAGAAGGTTAATTAGTTTTCTGGATCCTTTTTTTTTGGAGGAAGTGCTCCCCTTGTAAGCACTCGTCACAATGTGAGGTGAGGTCTAACGCACCAGTTCCACTTTTTGAGGGCCTCAAACATTTTTCTGGAGAAAGGGAACTACTGGAGCTCTTCGACTTCTTGGTCTTCAGTCGGAGTCAAGCAGACCATATTTTCTTGGGTAGCTAAAGGTTGCGAGCCTTCCATCCAAGGGCATTCATTAGAGTTAGCTATGTGTCAAAGGTCGTGACTCCATCTTCAATGAAGAGGTTGTGGAACTCTTCAGGAAAGTTTTCTTTTGAGAGGTCATCTAAAGGATGCTTCCCTTTATCTAAAGATCTAAGACTTTCTGGGCTAGAGATCGAAAATTCAAAGGTCGTATCCACCTATTTTCCTTTGTCCAATCGAGCATTTGCAATGGTCATTGGATCACGAGAATCCTCAGTGGATCTTATTGGGCTGTGTTTCTAAAGAATGTGGACCCTACTTCCCTTATTGAAAGAGACTTTTTTCAGTTTTCCCCTTTTGCCCTTCGAAAAACCAGCTTCAAAATTTGTTTTTTCAATAAGAGAAAAAGAGAATGGGGCAGCACATGAGTGGGGATCATCATTGATTTGACCTTCTTTGATGTGATTTGTCACAACATTCGGCAAGGGGCTTTGGGATTTCATGCTCGTGATTTGCTCCTCCTAAGAAGCAATTCCTTTACAAAAGGTCGTGTTTATTTCCAAAGGGGAGGGGTACTTGATGTTAACCACTAGGTAAAGAAAAGGATCATTGATTCTCCAAATATCCAACGGATTTGGGTCTGTCCCCGGCTTACCACCATAGAACCCCTCAGCAGCCTCCGGTAAGAAACCACCATGAATAACGACGTCTTTTCCGATCAGGTGGTTTGGGTTTTGGTGCTGAACAGCATGGGCGACAAAGGAGATGTTCTCATCTAAGAGATGTATTTATGCAGAGATAAAACCATAGTAATTTCCTCTAACTTTTATCACCACTTCCATACAATCAATGAGGCTTGAGTTTGCCTCAGCACGATCGCCAATCGCTTTGAAAGTGGCCAGACTCCATAAGTGCAGGGGGATATTTTGAAATTTAACCCAGCCTCCATATGAGGGGACCACATTACATTTTCCATGAACGCGAGCATTCCATTCTTCCATCCTCAGAGTAAACGCTCCAAAAGTGACCCAACCTCTAGTAGACACCAACAGTCTTGCAATATTGTGGGAGGGGCCTTTTAAGAGGGATTTGTCTAGCTAAATAGGATTAATGATAAAGGAGTCCTCTAGTTGACTTTCCAAAGTTTTCAGAATTCGTCTCCAGTCATCGTGGAAACCTCTTCTTGTAAGCACAATAGTCTCATTAATGATAAAGGAGTCCTCTAGGGTTCTGACTTGTTTGCTTCCTACAGCTTCAATAGTATGGTTAGCTTGAGTCTTGTCTTTCTCTTGGGTTTTGTTCTTGGAGTAGCTCCCCCTTTTGACCATCTCGGCAAAAGATCGATTTGGAATGCTCTAGCTGTTACTCTATTGAGGCTTTTCCACACGCTTGGTGTGTTTACTGTTCATGAAGTCCAAGAGAAAACATCTAAAAGAAGACCATCCTTTGTACTCATCCTCAGATGGCACCACAAGATATCCTTTTTCCCTAAACTTTGAACTTTTGTTATTTTGATGAAGCTTCCTCTCTTGTTCGTCATTTTCTGAATCCAAATGAATCCCTCATTGCAGTTTGTCTTCTTGAAGAACTCGTGGGTTTGCAGAGCAAGGAGCATGTCTTCCAGAGCATCTATTAACCATACCACCACTATTTCTTCAATAGTAAGCACAAAAAATCATCGGGAGTGTTTCTCCACGATCTTGAACCATCTTCCGCGTCTTTCTTTATCAGTAGCTTCCCATCTTCCTTTTTTCACCAGATCAACATATGAAGTTCGAGGATGAGCATCTAGAACCGAAGATAGTTGGTCTGTCAAAGGCTTCTTAGTGATTTTGTTCAAGGACATCTTCAACATATCATAAAATACAAGCCAACCTTTCTTGTTAATTTCCTTTCGGAATCAAAATTCGATTCAAACCCTAACCCCCAGATTTAGGCCAAACAGCACATTCCAAGTACCAACAAAGATTAAAAGGAAGCTTCTGAATGCGACAAGTTCCATTTAAATCCCATACTTGATTAGAAAATCTCATATGAACTGGAATATGCAGCAAATCAACCAAGCATTGATGGAACCTGCTATAGTATATTTATGTGAAATAGGAATTTATTAATCTTTTGTCCATTATTGTAATTTCCTATTATTAGTTTAGGGCTTCCATGTTGCCTATATAAATCTTTCTCTCGTGTAGAGAATAAAGTGTGTTATTCTTCCCACTTTGTCTTACATTAACATAGTATCAGAGCTTCTAGGTCTTTTCCTAGGAAAATTAGGGTTTTGTGCGTTTTGTGCACCGTTAGGGTTTGGGATTTAGAATACTACCTTGGAGTGTTTGTTTTTTGACACCACCCAGCCAAAAAGGAAGCCTATCCACCGATTTGAAGAACCCCAGAAACTGGTCGAAAAACCCACGTGCCGCCGGAAGCCGCTGCCGCCTCGCCACACATCAGTGCATGAGTGGCCAGAATTTTTTCCGGCCACTGTGGTTCGACGTTTTGTGGTATTTTAGACCTATCTGTGTGATTAGTTTCGTTGATATATGCTCGAATTTGAAGCTGTTTCGAAAAAGAATTAGGGCTTTCTTTTTTTGTTGGGAACTCTATTCCGATCTGATTTTCAGAGGTTGTGTAGCCAATTGGGTTTGATTTCGTGAATTTTGATTAGATATTGTGTTTCTTCATTCCTCGTTGGATTATGGCCGGACAAAAGCCCGTGGTGATATCTAATTTGGTTCAATCGAAGATTAAATCAAACTATGATTCCTCTAGGACGTCATGTGTTAATTCTATGGATGAGTTTGCTAAATTTCAACGATACCAGAAATCATTGAAAGTATCTCCATCAGCTTCCACGCCTAACTCTATTAACACTATTGTTGATTCAAGTAACATGAATTCTTATCTATTTTCATCTTCTACCACATGAGTCATAGACTCTGAGACTACTGATCATATGACAGGTAATTCTAATTTATTTTTTACCCATGTGTCATCTACATCTTTTACTACTGTCACTTTAGCAAATGGATCAAAATTTACTGTTCTTGGATCTGGCACAGTAAACCTCACACCATCTCTTTCTTTGTCTTATGTTCTACATTTACCTCACCTTTCTTTTAACTTAATCTTGATTAGTAAACTCACTCGTGACCTTAATTGTTGTGTCTCATTCTATCCTAACTATTGTTTGTTTCAGGATCTTGTGACGAAGAAGATTATTGTGAAAGGACATGAATCTGGAGGACTTTATGCTTTTGATCATCATGTACCAAAAGTGGTTGTCTGCTCTAGAGTTGTTTCTCCTTTTGAAGCTCATTGTCATCTCGGTCATCCATCTCTCTCGATATTAAGAAAGTTTTGTCCTCAGTTTCATAATTTGTCTTCATTAAATTGTGACTCATGTCAGTTTGCCAAATTTCATAGTGTTAGTTCGAGCCCTAGGGTCGATAAACAAGCAAATGCTCCATTCGAGTTAGTTCATTCTGATATTTGGGGTCCTTGTCTAGTTATGTCCAAAACCGAATTTCGATATTTCGTTACCTTTGTTGATGTTTATTCTCGTCTAACTTGGGTCTATTTTATGAAGAATCGTTCTGAATTACTTTCTCACTTCTCCAATTTTCATGTTGAAATTCAAAATCAATTTGATATTTCCCTTAAAATTTTGAGAAGTGATAATGCTCGTGAGTATTTTTCCGATGCCCTTGGGTCGTACTTGTGTAAGCATGGAATATTCACCAATCATCTTATGCATATACTCCATCTCAAAATGGAGTGGCTGAACGAAAAAATAGGCATCTTCTTAAAACTGCAAGACCACTATCCTTTCAGATGCATGTTCCAAAGCATTTTTGGGTTGATACAATTTTCACCGCTTGTTTCTTGATTAATCGAATGCCCTCATCTGTTCTTCATGGTAAGATTCCTTATCATGTTTTACTTCCGACAAAACCTATATCTCCTATTGAGCCAAAAATATTTGGTTGTACTTGTTTTGTTCGAAATGTTTGTCCTAATCTGACAAAATTAGACCCCAAAAACTTTAAAGTGCATTTTCTTAGGTTATTCTTGTGTTCAAAAAGGATATAAATGTTATTATCCGAGCTTGAACAAGTATCTTGTTTCTCTTGATGTTACTTTCTTTGAGAACACACCCTTCACTCCATCATTGCCTACTACGAGCCAGAAGGAGGAGGCTGATCTCTTTATCTATACAATTTTTACTCCTACATCCTCTCCTGATCCAACCCCTATGGTACCTGTTCTTGCTCGTCCACCTATTACTCAAGTCTACTCTAGACGGCAACAACCTCCAAATAACTGTCCTGTCCTCGAAGATTTTTTGACATCAAATCCAAGACCAAGTGATGATCTTCCTATTGCTTTACGTAAAGGTAAACGTACTTACACTTTTCTTATTTCTTCTTGTGCTCTTATGACCATTTATCGTCTTCTACATGTTCTTTTGTTGCATCTATTGATTCTATCTTCATCCCTAAAACGGTTCGTGAAGCATTGTCTCATTTTGGTTGGCGTGATGCAATGATAGAAGAGATTAATGCTTTAGATGATAATGGTACTTGGGATTTAAAAACTCTTCCTGTAGGAAAGAAAACTATCAGATGTAAATGGGTATCTGCGATCAAGGTCAATTCTGATGGGCCAGTTGCTAGATTAAAAGCGCGTCTTGTTGCTAAAGGTTATGCTCAGACCTATGGGATCGATTATTTTGATACTTTTTCTCTCATTGCCAAATTAACTTCAGTCAGGCTATTCATCTTCATGGTTGCTTCTCAGAGTTGGCTTTTGCATCAACTTGACATTAAATATGCCTTTCTCCATGGTGATCTTCAAGAAGTTTATATGGAGCAACCTCCCGAGTTTGCTACCCAGGGGGAGAATAATAAAGTATGTCGTCTTCGCAAATCTTTGTATGGATTGAAACAAAGTCCACGAGCATGGTTTAGAAAATTCAGTCAAGCACTTGAACAGTTTGGAATGAAGAAGAGCAAGTCTGATCATTCTGTCTTTCATCGACGATCTGAGAGTGGGATTATTCTACTTGTATATGTCGATGATATTGCCATCACTAGAAATGATGCATCTGCATTTTATCTCTCAAAACTGTTCTTCATAGTCAGTTTCATACTAAAGACTTGGGAACATTAAAGTATTTCTTGAGAATTGAAGTGGTATCTTTGTCTCAAAGGAAATATGTGTTTGATTTACTAACTGAAACTGGAAAATTGGAAGCCAAGTCATGTAGTACTCCAATGATGCCTAATTTGCAACTTACAAAAGATGGAGAATCTTTTGAAGACCTAAGAGATTTAAAAGATTAGTTGGAAAATTGAATTATCTCACAGTGACACGACCTGACATAGCTTATTCCGTAAGCATCGTGAGTCAAGACATCTTCACCTACCGTAGATCACTAGGCTGCAGTACAACAAATTCTATGTTATTTGAAAGCGGCACCCGGACGAGGGACCTTATATAAAGATCATGGTCATATAAAAATTGAGTGTTTTTCAGATGCTGACTGGACTAGATCAAAAGAAGATAGAAGATCGACCTCTGGATATTGTGTTTTTGTTGGTGGCAATTTTTTTTTTTATAAGAAACAATTCCATTGATGAGAATGAAATGTACAAAAGCATCCAGGGGTCACAAAAAAGATCTCCAATTTATCATGACAGAGGAGAGGCTATAATTGTTGAAAGGAGTAAGACGCTTGCACCAATATAAAGCATTATAAAGGGAAAGTTCCCAAATATCCTCCATGGTTTTGATGTTGTTGTGGAAGATTCGAGCATTTCGCTCTATCCAGACGTTCCAAATAAGGGCTCTGTTGATATTCAACCATAGGGTCTTCGTGGCATTGGTGAAGGGATGATCAATGAGAATCATTCGTAACCAATCCGCTGCATTGGAGGGTGGGACACAGTTCCAGTTGAAGGCTGATGTGATTTTACTCCATAGAATAGCTATAATCGGACAAAGGGCAAAAAGATGGCTGGCCGATTCGCTGTCCCTATTACAAAATAAGCACCAATTTGGAGATAAAGCAATCCAAGGACAATGTCGTTGAAGTCTATCTTGGGTGTTTATGCAAAGATTACTAAGTTCCCAGAGGAAGAATTTGATTTTCTTTGGGTATTGG
>JAOANK020026406.1:0-20989 GCA_026257165.2 Telfairia occidentalis | reverse complement strand
TAACATCAATAACAACTTTATTGACAATAGAATGTGTTTACAAGCCATTCGAGTTTTAGGACATACACACCCAACAGCTGCATGATAGAATAGTTTATCGTGCTATTAGAGTGTATTGTCCAATGCATGAAAATTTCGTTTTAAGGCACACTATTCTTATGTCACCTCTGGTTAATTTGGAGTAGGAGGAATGTAATTAACTTTATATCTTGTTTTTCGGTTCCCTAGATAAAATGAGGTGTGAGTAACTATGGTAATTAATCAAACTAGAAACCCAATCTCGAGGATGACACTCGATACTCAGTTCTACTATACTAAAACTGACTCGTACACTTGTGGTGACACAATGCTTCGATCAATGTGCAAACTCATTTCGATGTAGATTTGACCAAGTACGTTGTGAATACATTTTTCAAGCACTAAATGCAATCAACATTCAAAAAATTCAGACGGACTTGTACAATGTGTACAAGAAATGTGGTACCCTGTAGAGGCTCGAGCGAACCCACTGGTGCAAGTACTTAGTCCAGAGGATTAGAATATACTCTGCGACTAATGGGAGAGCGACATTTGGAAGGTATGTCATATACTTTTAAATTATATGTTTATAATTTTACCTAACTCATGTGGTTAAATATTCATATTTTAGAATAAGTAGGAGAAGAATAGGCGAAGTCGTGCAAAGATGCATTTTAATCATCGAGCTAGGTCGAAGGCATTTATTTGCATCCAACAAGAATAGTTAAGATATATGTTTAATATGTAATGCTAAAATAACGTGTTGACCTTAATGGTAGACATGTGTGTAATTTTGTTGGCGAAAAGCGAAAGAGGGTGTTGAAATTGATCAAGTCGACCTCTCTCATCGAACCAGATTCTCAGAGAAGGATTGATGGGTGAACCCGATAACAAAAGTAAAATATGTAAGTGTTTTGAAGTCTTACTCATCATGTATGTTAACCATTGCATTAAATACCTATTTCAACTACGGATGCATATTGAAATAATGGAGATGAAAGAAACTGTCACTCAAGTTGCTGCCATTGAAAAAGGCTCGTTCGAACCACCAATGACCGATGAAAAGATATGTGAGAGAGTGTTGGGATCAAATTCAGCTTCATCGTGGTGGCTTGAAGAGATAAGTGAGCTCCGTGTAGAACTTGGTAATCGAAAGATGTTGTTGGAAGAGAAGAGCATTCAAGTAGAAGGGTAGAAAGGTTACAAACACAGTTAACCCAACAAACCAATGAAATGAATCAGACGAAATCTGAGTGGGAGCGAAGAATGGGGGATGATTGAAAACTTATTTCCAAATATGCAAGGAGGCAGATCTTCAACTACTTAGACATATAGGTTGTCTTGATTTCTGAACTCAATAATGTAATTTAATTTTTCGTTATTTATTGTAAAAATATTTTTTATTCATATATATAATTTCATGGTTTACAAATTTCTTTTTAATGAGTAAATATAAATTTTGAATGTATTATTAGGTTTTTTAAGAAGAAAAAAAAAATTTTTTACTTAATAAAAAATATTTAAAATTGAATAAAGATTATCCCGACGTTACAAAACATCGGTATAAGTACCTTTCTACTAATGTAAAGTATAAACGTTGGAAATGAGTCAAAGAATGGTAGGGGTGATCTTTTGTGGATGTTTCCTTAATTTGTTGGAGGATGTATATGTTTCCTGAAGATTATATAAAGCATCAGAGGAAAGATCACTTTTCCTAATGCTACACAACGCTGGGATCAATTAGCTATATATCGATGTGTATTCGAATGTTGGTTGATTGACAAGAATTCCCTATGTTTGAGTAAAAACGTCGGGATAAGGTCCCCAGACATGCTTCTCTTGAAGATATTATCGACCTTCTTTTTATGTCGGCATTGTAGCACGCTGACGTTTTTCTTAATTTTAGGGACATTTTTTTACGTCGAAAAATACTTATAATCTTGTAGCCGGTGTAGGCAATAGCAGGTGCACGCACTAGGTGTGAGCATTGCTACTGTGCATGGTGCCTTCCTCATAAGACAAATTAAACATGTTTCTCGTATGTCGATTATGTTCTTGTGCCATAGTCTCATCGACTCACTATCCTTTTCTTTAACGCCTATTATAATGCCTTGAACATATTTGATTATGATACCTTGAAGTTTCTTAGCCGTTGACTTATGATTGGTCCTTCGGGCAATGTTGGTATTGCCATAATCACATCATCTCGTCCTTCTTTCGGCAGATTCATCCTCGAATCAAGATCTTCACCTACATCAAAAGGGCTTCAGTTAGCAACATTAAAAGTAGCACTAACACCATATTTACCTTGAAGATCAATTTTGTAGGCGTTGTCGTCATTGATTCTTTATACTACTTGAAATGACCTGTCTCCTCTTGGGTTAAGTTCAAAGCTTCTATCGTTTGGAAATTGTTCCTTCCTAAGATGTACCCAAACCCAATTGCCCTTTTGAAAAACCATTGGCTTTCGATGTTTGTTTACACATGTGGCCACCTTGTTATTATTGCTCTCTATCCGAGTTTTAACCTCATTGTGTAGTGATTACATCAAGTACACCTTCTTTTCAGCCTACGAACTAGTGTACTTAGTTAGGGCATTGGAAGTAAATCAAGTGGAGTTAGTGGATTAAAACCATACACAACTTTAACGGGAGAACAATGAGCAGTGACATAAATGGCTCGATTGTAAGAAAATTCAACAAATGGTAAGCATTTGTCCCAAATTTTCACATTCTTATCAATGATAGATCTTAACAAAGTAACCATAATTCTATTGATGACCTCCATTTGTCCATCTGTGACACGACCAGCCCCAAATCACCTTTTTCAACCGAGGACGTGTCAGGCTGACAATAGATTCTAAGGTTGACTAAGGGTCCACTGTCCACATGACACGTTCTAAGTTGAAAAGGCTGATCTAGGGCGGGTAGTGCCAATCTTTTTGGGGATGACAAGTTGTGGAATTATATATAAGTTTTGTTTCTAGCTTTCTCCATAAAACCTTCAAACAATGACTTAGAAATTTAATATCACTCACTACGGTTTGAGGTTTGCCTTGTAACCTAACTACCCCTTTAAAGAAAAGATTTGCAATGTGTTTAACATCATTAGTTTTATTACATGCAATGAATCGGGCCATTTTGCTAAACTGATCAAGAACCACAAAAATACTATCCTTACCTATTTTTTATTGTAGTAACCCCAATACAAAGTCTATAGATATGTCTAACCATGGTGCATTTAGAGTAGGTAGAGAAGTGTACAAACCGTGGGGTATGGTCCTAGCTTTGCTTGTTTACATGTGATGCATTTGTCACATACCTTGTGAACATCGTGCCTCATTTTTGGCCAATAGAAGTGTGATGGCACAGAAAATGTGCTATCCTTAGGGTAAGTTTTAGCTAGTTTTGTGATGTAATTTTGGAGCTTTCACGAGTTTATTTGTTAAATTATAGGTACCGAGCATATTTTAAGGAAAATATGAATTTAGGACTATTTGGATCGAAAAACGAGCCAAAGACCAGGGCAAAAACATAAGTTGACCCAAGGGAGCAACAAGCTAGATTCAATAGTGTTGAGACGCTGCTCAACGACGTCTCAACGCCGAATAACACCCGTGCACCATTCCAGAAAATGCAAGAGCGTCTAGACACCCCCAAAGTCTGCACACATGCACGCGCGCTTAGCCCAGCTGCAAGCGTAAGGAGTAACAATGTGAGACACCGCTGAGAGCGTCTCAATACCATTAGTTATGGCACGCACACCACTCCCGCGTGCGCATTTTTTCTGCTAGCCGCGAAGCAACGTTGAGACGCTGTGTTCTAACGTCTCAATGCTTCCCTTTTGTTCCCCCTAATGATGCCCGCACCGCATGCAATGTTGACCAACTTAAGATCAGCATCGAGACGCTGCTGGCAAAATCAGTTTTAAAAGGCCAATTTTTTCTACGAAAAAGGGATGCCATTTGGAGAGACGAAAAAGGGATGCCTTTTCCTTTTTCTTTTTCTTTGTTTCTTTTGTAGGTGTTGTGTGCGAGTATATCTTGTTCCTTGTGCTGAACCTCGATCTTGTGAAACACCTTCTTCCTTTCATTTTGGATGTCATTAAGGATCTTCTCTCTTCTATTAGGGCAGTATTATCCACTTCATCTTATTTAATTATTCTTGCAAGCTTACTATTTATACATTGAGGAGAATGTATGCTTTTAAGTTTGGGGTGTGGGTAGTACTCTGTGAGTCCTAATTAGTTTGGGCGATTTAGGGCTTAATTTGTCTGATTTTTTGTTTCTGATTGGAGATTTTATACGTGCTGAATTGTTGTGGAATTCCTCTACGCATGCTGTTGATGAAGAAAGTCTATGATATTGCTCTGACTGATGTGTTGTGTGTGATTGTGGAAATGGGATATCATCATTTTTATCTGAGTTATTTTAAATCCTTCTTGGAATTCCTTGTTTATTGAGCACATAGCCCTCTTGTGTAGGTTCTGAAAGTTTAGGGTGTCTTTAAGGGAATTATTTCTGTGAGAAAGTCTTTGAAAATGTCGTGGTTTTGTTTAAGTTTGTCTTATGCATGTCTAGTTTTAGTGTGATGAAAAAGAGAATAAAGTGAAAGAGGTTACTCTTCCTTTCTTATTGTGTGAGAAATCAGGGGCACTTATGACACCCGTAGGGCACCTTTGCACTGAAAGCACATAAGGAAATGGAGTAATGTCCTACGATAGAGGTGTTGCTCGTAGGTGGATACTCAGCGCCTAGGAAGTTGTGCTAAGCCAAAATGAACGTAGTACATCTTGACTAGGGTGTATGTTTTCCTTTCATGCTTTTTTTTTCGGTCTAATTAGGTGCTAGTTAACTGGACTAGCCAGTGGCCACCCATGATTTTTGTACCTTTTTCCCTTTCTTTTTCTTTGTTTCTTTTGTAGGTGTTTAGTGCCAGTAAATCTTGTTCTCTGTGTTGAACCTTGATCTTTTGGAACACATTCTTCCTTTCATTTTCGATGCCATTAAGGATCTTCTCTCTCCTGTCAGGGCAATATTATCCACTTGATCTAAATTCTTTGTTCTTGCATGCTTAGTATTTATACATTGAGGACAATGTATGCTTTAAGTTTGAGGGTATGGGTAGCACTTTGTGAGTTCTGATTAGTTTAGGCGATTTTGAGCTTTTTTTTTCCTGATTGGAGATTTTATATATGTTGTATTGTTGTGGAATTCTTCTATGCATGCTATTGATGAAGAGAGTCTATGATATTGCTCTGACTAATGTGTTATGTGATTGTGGAAATGGGATAGCATCATTTTTATTTGAGTCATTTTAAATACTACTTGGAATTCCTTGTTTATTGAGCACATAGCCGTCTTGTCTAGGTTCTGAAGGTTTAGGGTGTCTTTAGGGGAATTATTTCTTTGAGGAAGTCTCTGAAAAGGTCGTGGTTTTGTTTAAGTTTGTCTTATACATGTCTAGTTTTTGTGTGATGAAAAAGGGAATAAAATAAGAGGTTACTACTCATTTCTTGTTGTGTGAGAAATCAAGGGCACTTATGACACCCTTAGGGCGCCTTTGCACTAAATGCACTTAAGGAAAGTGAATATTGTCCTAAGATAGAGGTGCTGCTTGTAGTTGGATACTTAGCGCCTAGGAAGCAGGGTTAAAAAGTAATGAAGGTAATATATCTTCACTAGGCTCTTCTTTTGGCAAAAAGAAAAAGAAAGAAAAAGAAAAAGAAAAAGAAAAAAAAAAGAAAAGAACAAAAAAAAAAAGCTAATAAGTCTCTAGGGTTCATTTTATTTGCTTAACATTTCGATTGGTTGAAGTAGGAGAGTCTTGGAAGGTTTCTCGAAGGTCACCCTAGGCTTATAAGGGCCAGGACTAGATGAGCTTGCACACACACGTGAGGGCAGACGAGAATTGACTTGAAATCTCTCGGTGATAGAATGTGCTTATAAGTTTCTATGAGTGCACCTACTTCTCTACTAGAGCATTGAGGCTTGAATTAATCGCATGTGTTGAGGAGTTTCATTATTTTGTTATTGTTCTGTTTTAATTTTCTTGGGACTAGCAAAAGATTAAGTTTGGGGGTGTTTGATAGCACAAAAAATGTGTTATCCGTAGGTTTAGTTTTAGCTAGTTATGTGATGCAATTTCAGATCTTTCACGAGTTTATTTGTTAAATTCTAGGTACCAAGCATATTTTAAGAAAAATATTAATTCATGACTGTTCGGGTCAAAAAACGAGCCTAAGAAGGCTAAATTTGGTCAAGAAACGAAGAATCGAGGCCAAAACATTAGTTGACCCGAGGAAGTAACAATCTGGATTCAATAGTGTTGAGACACTGCTCAACGACGTCTCAACGCCAAAGAACACACTCACACCATTCCAGAAAACACAAGAGCGTCTAGACAAGAGGGATTGCCTTGAGCTCGAGAGAGGATGAGATCACAATGGGTCTTCTAATGGGTGATAATTAGTGGGAAGTTTGGAATGCCTTGCTAGTGTATGGGTAACAGACAGAGAGTTTAAGTTTGCATGTTAGTAAGAGACTAGCTGAGCTCGAGAGAGGAAGCCGAGGATTATATTAATCCCAGCTTATGATTGCATCGTGATAGATTAATGCACTATGTTAATCAAGTGTATGGTCCCAAAGCATGTAAATTCGATCTAACGCACGATCTCCATATGTCACCTCCATCTAATTAGGAGTACGAGTAGTGTAATTTAGCTTTCTTTCTTAATAATCATTTCGCTAGATAAAATGAAGTGTGAGTAACTATAGTACTTAATCAAACTAGAAATCTAATCCCGATGACAACACTTGATACTTAAATTCACTATACTAACACTGACCCATACACTACGGTGACGCAATGATGTAATCAAGTTTTTTGGTGTCATTGCTAGGGGATTGGTGATTATTTAGTTTGATTGATATCGTGGAGAAAATGTTGAGTCTTACTCTAGGGTGTATGTTTACTTTTCGTGTTTTCTTTTTTGTTGTGGGTTGGATTAGGTGCTAATTAACTGGACTGTCCATCAATGATTTCTATACTTTTTCCCTTTTCTTGTTCTTTGTTTCTTTTGTACGTCTTGAGTGCCAGCAAAGCTCATTCCCTGTGTTGAACCTCTATCTTTTGGAACACCTTCTACGCTTCATTTTGGATGCCATTAAAGATCTTCTCTCTTCTATCAGGGGAGTATTATCCACTTGATCTTTTTTCATTGTTCTTGAATGCTTAGTATATATACATTGAGGACAATGTATGCTTTAAGTTTGGGGGTGTGGGTAGCACTCTGTGAGTCCTGATTAGTTTAGGCAATTTTGAGCTTAGTTTTTTTCTATTTGTTTCTAATTGGAGATTTTATACGTGCTGAATTGTTCTGGAATACCTATATGCATGTTGTTGACGAGGCGAGTCTATGATATTACTCTGACTGATCTGCTGTGTGTGATACTGGAAATGGGATAGCATCATTTTTATCTGAGTTATTTTAAATCTTTCTTGGAATTCTTTGTTTATTGAGCACATAGTCCTCTTGTCTAGGTTCTTAAGGTTTAAGGTGTCTTTAATGAAATTTTTTCCCTAAGGAAGTCTCTGAAAGCTCGTGGTTTTGTTTAATTTTGTCTTGTGCATGTCTAGTTTTTGTGTGACGAAAAAAAAAATAAAGTGAAAGAGGTTACTCTTCCTTTCTTGTTGTGTGAGTAATTTGGGGCACTTATGGCACCTATAGGGCACCTTTGCACTGAAAGCACTTAAGGAAAGTGAGTATTGTCCTAAGATAGAGGTGCTGCTCGTAGTTGGATACTCAGCGCCTAGGAAGCAGGGTTAAGCCAGAATGAAGGTAGTACGTCTTGACTAGGCTCTTCTTTTGGCAAAAAGAAAAAGAAAGAAAAAGAAAAAATAAGGAATAGAACAAGAAAAAAAAAAGAAAAAAAAGGGCAAATAAGTCTCTAGGTTGCATTTGTTTAGCTTAACATTTCGATTGGTTGAAGTAGGAGAGCCTCGGAAGGTTTTTCTAAGGTCACTCTAGGCTTATTAGGGCTAGGACTTGATGAGCTTGCACACACACACACGAGCAATGAAGAGAATTGGCCTTGAAATCTCTCGGTGATAAAATGTGCTTGAAAGTTTCTATGAGTGCACCTACTTGTCTATTAGAGCATTGAGGCTTAAATTAATCGCACGTGTTGAGAAGTTTCATTACTTTGTTATTCTTCTGTTTAATTTTCTTGAGACTAGCAAAAGATTAAGTTTGAGGGTGTTTGAAAGCACCCCAAATGTGTTATCCTTATGCTTAGTTTTAGCTAGTTTTGTGATGTAATTTCAGAGCTTTCACGAGTTTATTTGTTAAATTGTAGGTATTGAGCATAGTTTTGAAGAAAATATGAATTCTGGGCTGTTGGGGTCAAAAAATGAACCTAAAAAGACTAAATTTGGTTAAGGAACGAAGAACCGGGGCCAAAACATACGTTGACTAGAAGGAAGAACAAGCTGGATTCAATAGCATTAAGATGCTGCTCAACAGCACATCTCAAGCCGAAGGACACACGTGCACCATTTTAGAAAATGTAATAGCATATAGACACCGTGAAAGAGTATCTAGATTCCCCCGCATGTAGCAATCAAGCGTGCCTTCAGCCTTGCCACACACGCAATGAGCAGCTGCGTTGAGACATTGCCGAAAGTGTCTCACGCCATTAGTTATGGCACGCACACCACGCCTGCACTCACATTTTCCATGCCAGCCGCGAAGCAGCTTTGAGATGATGATTCTTGCATCTCAACGCTGCCCTTTAGTTCACCCTAAGCGATGCCCGCACCTGATGCGATGTTGACCAACTTAAGATCGGCGTCGAGATGTTGTCTTATAGCGTCTCAACGTTTGCAGGCACAATCAGTTTTAAAAAACCATTTTCTTCAGCAGAAGAGGAAGTCCATTTGGAGAGACGAAACTACAGTGTGGTGCACGATTTTCCAGAGGGAAGAGGAGCTTCCCATGGAGTCCCTTGGGTGATCCGAGTCTCTAAATTGAAAGCTTCATGATGGCAACGAGGGTGGCACGTGTCTTTGGGAGTTTTCTGTACCTTTCCTAGACTTTGTTTCATTTTGTAATTTATCTGAGGGATTTTCTATTTTTATTTGTTTATTTATGTAGCGGGACTCTGCTTTAGACTATTTTGTAATGCCTTGGGACGTTGTTTATACTTTTTAATGTTATGAATTTTTTTTATCTCGTTGTGATTCATTTTTGCATTTGTATGCCTAATGCTTTTAATCTCCCAATCAAAGATTAAACCAGTGTAATGATTTAAGTTTTAGCTCAAGTGAGTAAGGCTTTGATTTGATTTTCGAATGCATGACTGTTGTAAATCATCGTGCGAGAGTGGGGGTTTACTAATAAAAGCATGAATGATTATCTCTAAGCAATTTATTGTGAACCGTGATGACAAGCGGGATTGCCCTGAGCTCGAGAGAGGATGAGATCAGAATGAGTCTTCTGAGGGGTGATAATTAGTGGAAAATTCATAATGTCTTGCTAGTGTGTGGGTAACAAACCTAGAGGTTAAGTCTGCATGTTGTAAGAGACTAGCTGAACTCGAAGAAAGGAAGCCGAACATTGGATTAATCCCCCTTATGATTACATCGGGATAGATTATTCTATTGTGTTAATAAAGTCTATTATCCTAAAGCATGTAAATTCGGTCTAAGGCACGCTCTCCATATTTCACCTCCATATAATTAGGAGTTGGAGTAGTTTAACTTAACTTTCTATCCTTTTTGTTGGTTCCCTAATTAATATGAGTTTTGAGTAACTGTGATACTTAATCAAACTAGAAACTCAATTCTGAGGGCGACACTCAATACTCAAATCCACACTATAATAAGCTGAACCATACACTGCGATGACCCAGTTATGCGATCAAAGTGTTTGGTCAACATATATAATGTATTGTTGATTTCGAATTGTCCCATAAGTCCTCCTTCATGCACTTCTTTAGTGAGTAGTTCTTGCATTGATCCTTGAGGAATGCATAGCATTCCTTTCTTAAGTGTTAGCTCTCAATATAAGAGTTATCTGAAGCTTAACTTAGCACTGACATTAATGATTATATCAGCTCTCATAAGCAAAATCTTTGTAGAAGAGTAGTAAAAGAGTGTGAATGTGTGAAGGACAAATCTCTGCAATTAAAATTCTAGGTGTTGTCACACTTATCCTATACTCATTGCTTATATTTTGTTCTTTCAGAGATATTGTTGTAACCAAGGAAGTATTGCTAGTGAAGATCTGTGAACAAATAATTGAGAAAGCAGAGGAGAGGACAAAGATATTGAAAGAGCAAGATTTAGTGAACTGACACTTCCATTAATTGAGGTGGACTATTTCCCACGTAAGAAGGCAAGCTGTCTAATGAAAGCTGCCCAAATAGCACCAAAAGATCCAGTCAACCCTTATTTCACAATTGACTGATGTATAAAAGGAAAGCTTGAAGAAGAAGAAAAGAGTGGTTTTTGCAATTTACGAAATAAGCAAGCAAAAAGAGCTGAAGGAGAAGTTTCTTGGAAAAGGAGCTAACTACCCGCAAATGTCTTATCTTAGCTTCCCTCTTGTGTCTGATTCCAACTTTATTTTTATCTTTTAGCTTAGAGTTTCTTGTTGTCTTTCTCTTGTTACTTGATGTATTTGATTTCCATCAACATTTTTTAGTTTTGTAAGCATGATGATGAACTAATCATTAAGGTGTATGCTAAGGTTGCACCTAGGGGTTTTGTAACAACGTTTGAATGACTTCTTTGGTTTAATGACTGATTTCACTTTGTTAAGAAGAGGAAGAGTTTGACCATCTCTTGTTCTACTACTATCTTCTACATTTGGAAAAATGAAAGGATACTTGTCTGTCTTAAATCACATTATTGACTCAAAGAGTCCTCTCTAGAGTCTAATACTGGTTGAGGGATAAAGTAGTACTTAATGCCTTATGTAAGCTGTGATTAGAAACTCAGTGAAATGAGAGTTTTGTTGTTATCAAGCCTTCAGACGAAAGCTTAGTTTTTAGATTGAGGAAAAAGTGTCAATTAACTTGCTGGAGCAATACCCCTTAGTTAATCCTAGCCTTAGTTCACCTTGATGTTTTGCTCTGCCTTTCTACTTTACCTTACTACCACAAGAGAAAAGATCCTATCTGTCATTACATCTTAAGTTCTATTTGTTAATCACCAAATATGTTTTTCTTTATAATTTGTGTTAGTTAGTAGTTATTAATCACAATCCATTGCGTTACCACAAGTGTACAAATCAAATTGTAATATAAAACGGCCTTAAAACCGAGTATCGTCCTCTGAGAATCGGGTTACTAATTTTCTTAGTTTTCAATTGATTATTTCAATTTTATCTAGAGGCTCAATGATAAAGTGTAGTTAAAGAACTTAAAAACAATACCAAGAGAATGCACGCTTTAGTGATAAAAATTCAAGGAAAGGGGAATCCTAGGGTGTTGGCTTCTTCTTAGGCTAAGTTAATTTCTCAAATAATTTTAGGTCTCTTTTAATTGCTAAAATCCTAGGCTTAGAAATTCTAAAAACTCAAAGTTCTCCTAACCTCACAATCAATTAACAATCCAATTTCTTGCAATTATCAAGTAAATGTCACAATTAGTGCGTTTCTAAATTTTTCCTCAATTAAAACCTACAACTTTCATGCATAAGTTTAATGAGCCAAGCATTCAAGTCCTAAATACTACCCATTTTTTCAAGCCAAAACAGTAAGACAAATTTCATTCAACAATCTCATGCATGAATAACAATTAAACACAAAATACTAAGAGAATTTAGCATTCAAAATTCAACCAAAAACATTCAATATATCAAATTAAGCTTAAAAAAATCAAACACCCTAAGATTACAAAGTATTTAGCCACACATTCACTCTAACATATGACAAGTTTGGTACATAAAACAGTAACTAAACGAGTATGAGAAGAAGAAGAGAAACTCCCAGATCGTCTCAACGCCGTCTCCTCCGTGAAGCCGCTCCCTGTGTCCTTAGTTTTTACCTATGAACACTTGGAATGACTCTCTTTTTCTTCAGCACAGAGAATAAGACCTCTATTTATGTTCCTCAAAATTTTTCTCACAAAAACGGCTCTCCCAAAAACTTAGGAAAAAGTTTACTTAAATAGAATTTAACGTAGCATCGAGATGCTATACAATAGCGTTATGACACTATGCTCTAATATTACCAAATTGCCACCACTTTTTCGAAATAAGGGAGAAAATTTTCGATTCAAAAATTCGCTATTGCCTTGCCAAAAATTGAGTAGTGTTAAGATGCTACTATTCTAGTGTCTCAACGCTAGAGCGTTATTTCTTATTGGTCACTATTTGGGTGTCTCGATGCCCTCCTTCAGTGTTGAGATGCTGGCTCTTGGGTTCCACTTCACTCTCTTTATGCCTTAGCCAATTTTTGCAATTTTTTGGATCATTTTTTACCCCAAACAACCTCAAAGTCTTCATTTCTCTTTGAATGTTCGATTCCTATAAAATTTCACAAATAAAAGCATCAAAGTATACTTATAAAACACAAATTCACTAAATTAAAGGCCTTGGAGTAGCACTTTTTGAGTGCTATTAGTTATCACTTCAATCTTTGTGCTTACTTATTGCATAATTGAGTTTGTTCTGATAAACTCATTAATCCCTATGGAATGACCTTGTTATACTGCAATGAATAGTGTATGCTTGCACTAGAGAGAGTGAGTTTGCTTAGCTAGAATTCACCAATCAACACTAAGTAAGTATCCCTCAAAGATAGCAAAAGGCTCATAAGTTTTTCCCTTAGCACACATGTCAAAGATAGTTTTAAAGTGAGGATCTTCCACATATAAGGATTTAATATGATCAAAGCCTAAGAATTTAGTATGTAAGGTGGAGAGTAGCGTGTACCTTCAAGATAATGCATCAGCTACTATGTTCTCCTTTCCTTTCTTATATTTGATCATGTAGAGGAATATCTGAATAAATTCCAACCACTTAACGTGTCTCCGGTTGAGCTTACCTTAAGTTTTCAAATGTTTCAAACTCTCATGATCCGTGTGGATGACAAACTCCTTTGGCCAAAGATAATTTTTTCATGTTTCAAATTAATGCTCTCACGAGCGCATAAAGTTCTTTGTCATATGTAGGATAACTCAAGGTCTCTCTACTAAGTTTCTACGTAAAGTACATGATTGGTCTTTGCTCTTGCATAAGTACGACTCTTATGCCAATCACACTAGCATCACATTCAATTTCAAAAGTTAGCTCAAAATTAGGCAAAACAAGTAAAGGTGCATGACATAACTTATCTTTTAAGGTGTTAAATGGCTTCTTTTGTTCTTTTCCCATTAGAACTTCACATTCTTCTTGACTAGTTCATTGAGGGGTGCAACAACGGAACCAAAGTCCTTGATGAACCTTCTATAGAATCCGACTAGTCCATGACAGCTTCTAACCTCACTTGCATTTTGAGGTGTAGGTCATTCTTCAATTGCTTGTATCTTCTCTTGATATCTACCTCAACTCCCCCAACGGAGACAACAAAACCTAGAAAATTGACACTTTCCATGCAAAAACTACATTTCTTAAGGTTAGCATTAAGCCTCTAGGCCCTAAGGGTGGTTAACACTCTTTTGACATGTTGAACATGCTCATTCATTGTTTTTGAGTAAATTAGGATATCATCAAAGTACACAACAACAAATTTCCCTAAGTAATTTCTTAAGACATGATTCATTAATCTCATCAAAGTACTTAGGGCGTTAGTTAACCCAAATGGCATTACTAATCACTCATATAATCTTAACTTAGTTTTAAAAACTGTTGTCCATTGATCTTCTACATGCATCCTAATTTGATGGTAGTTGGATTTTAGATTAATCTTTGTAAACATCTTACAACCATGCAACTCATCTAACATATTATCTAGCCTAGGTATTGGATGTCTATACTTGATGGTGATCTTATTGATAGCTCTACAATCTACACACATACACCAAGTTCCATCCTTTTTAGACACAAGTAAAACCAAAACACTATAAGGACTTAATGATTCTCTAACATGCCTGTGAGCAAAGAGTTCTTCCACTTGTCTTTGTATTTCTTTACCCTCCTTTGGATTGGTCATATAAGTTGGCCAGTTTGGTATTTGGACCTCGGGAACAAAGTCAATCTTATGCTCAATGCCCCTTAAGGGTGGTAGTTCCTTAAGCATCTTCCTCAGAAAAATGTCCTTAAATTCCTGCAAAAGCTCAACAAACACACTATGAATGCCTCTCGTAATTCTTCAGTTAGTGCACAAGTGCCTTTATACATAAACATAAGCAAAGTTTGATGAGAATGGAAAGCATGCTTCATTTCATGAGAATTGGCTATAAGGCTTATGACCTTCTTACCTTGTTTTGACTCTTTTACCTTTTCTACTTCATCGAGTGGTTGCTCTTGTAATTTTTCATTCGTCTTTTCCAACTTGACTTGGTCAATTCGAACCTCCTTTGGTGAAAGGGGAATAAAAGTGGTTTTTCTCCCATTGAAAGTGAAAGAATATCTATTGAGATGCCCATCAAATTTGACCCTTGATCAAATTGCCAAGGTCTCCCAAATAATATATTTCCTGCATGCATAGGGACTACATTAATAGATATTGTCAATGATGTCAATGATGCATTTTTCTTAATATCAAACATTTGTGTTCAAACTTTTCAAAATAATCTTTCCGATGATGGAATCAAGAATCTTTGAAATGGCATTATTTTAGAGTTCTTGGGTGAAAAAAATTAATTTTTTGGGATGCAAGATTTGATTTTTGATATTTTTCTTAAACATTTGTCTCTTTATTTAGTACTTTACTTGTGTGCTTGAAAATTTCCATGCATGTTTTCTTTTAGTATGTCCAAACATCATTTTATGTGTTGTAACTTTTTTATCGCACTGAATGTTTTGATATTTATCTTTTTTGTAATAACATCATTGTACGTATATCTCTTTTTTTTTAATCAACAAACTAAACTCTTTAAAATAAATAATTTATGTGATGGAAATTAGGGAATTTAAGATATTGATTCTTAATATTATTGATTTGAAGAAGTTGTTTTAAGATGCCATTATAAATTCCAATACATTTGAATGGCTTCATGCCACTCGTAATTGTTGTTCATCACCTACTCTTTAAAGGATGATGATCAATGAAACACGAGACATATAAACAAAAACTAACATAAAGTAAACCAACCCATTGGTACATTTGGGTGACCAGTCACACCACCCAAATCAAGATTGATGGCAATTCTATTTTTCTCCTCATGGAAAGGAAAGTCGGTCGCTTCGCGTTGCAAATCCAAAACAACACTTTAAATGTGATGAAAAATTCATCCCAGCCCATCGTTGTAAGAAGCATGAACTGCAAGTGATGGTGGTTCAAGAGGAATTGCAAATGTTGTTGGCGGTTGGGTTGATTGGAAGAAGAACTTGTCGCTGGAAAGGATATTTAGCTGAAAGGTCGGAGGTGGCGGCTTTGTCCTTTGAATTCCATGATGGGTTTTAAGTCCCTAAAGACAATGAAGGTCCAAAGAATGATAGGGGGACATCACATAGTAGTTTTAATTTATAATGGCATACCCACAACTTCATCTTAGAGGAGATTGTCTGTACAGTCCAATTGTCCATTACCTCATCTTCAAATTATGGCATTGTGTTGAGTACATGAGGAAAAGTCTGGGCCAATGGCATATGCATAAGTGTGATATTAACCATCTCTGACCTTACTATTATTAATTACTTTCTTCCACTGCCTCTAGGAAGTGCATATGTGATTCTACGATTTTCTTGGCTGGAAACATTAGAAAAAATTCAAATAGATTATCGTCTATCAAAAATAGAACTTCAAAGCAGAGAGTGGACTGTTCGATAGAGGGTGATTGTAGCTTGGTGAAGTCCTAAATCTCTCTTAAATCTATGATGAAAGCGTTGCGATATGATGAACAAGGTATCCTCATAGAGTTGAATGTTATCGAACCAGACCAACAGTATAAAGGCATGGCCAGAAATACCCAAGGGTATCAAAATCGTGCTGCAACAATTTGTGAAGTTGTTTGAATCACCAAAGGGGTTACCCCAAAGTTGATCACGGGATCATGCCATCTAGCTTGAAGCTAGTGCTAGAACAATCAATGTTGACCCTATCATTACCCCTAGTTTCAAAAAGAAATGATTGAAAGGTTTATACAAGAAATGTTGATTGCAGAAGTTATTCAACCAAGTAAGAGTGCATTTGCAATTTCGGTTCTTCTTACAAGAATGAAGGATGGTAGTTCGTGTTTTTGCATAGACTACTGAGCCTTAAACTGGGTCACTGTTCCAGATAAGTACCCTATTCTTATGGTCGATGACCTATTGGATGAATTATTTGGTGTCATAGTATTCTCCAAAATTGACTTGAAGTCTGGTTACCATCATTTTGGGTTACGCTCTTCAACATCCATAAGATGGTGTTTCAAACGTACAAAGGGCATTACGGATTATTGGTTATGCCATTCAGTTTACATAACATTCCCTCTACTTTTTAATTCATTATAAATGATATTTTGTGTCCCAACTTACGTAAATTTGTGTTTGTATTTTTTTATGATATACTAATTTACAGTAACACTCTAGAAGCACATGCGTACCATTTGACTTGGGTATTACATGTGTTGACTGAGAAATGGCGATGGACTCTGCGAAATTTGAGAACATGAATATTTGGCTCATTCCTCGCAGTGTCAAGGAACTTAGGAGATTTTTCAGACTCACAGGTTATTATTACAAGTTTGGAGCTAATTACGAGGCTATAACATTTCTTTTAGCTCAATTGCTTAAGAAGGATAATTGTATTTGGAGTAGGAAGGCGGAGGAGACATTCTATAGTTTGAAGTCTGTCAAAATGTTAGTTTCTGTTCTCGAGTTATTGAATTTCTTACAGTCAATCGTATTGGAAATCGATACCTTAGGCTTGGGAGGTCAAACAGTCTTAATGCAGAATCAACAGCCCTTGGCTTATTTTAGTCAAGCCCTTCTCTCAATGCATTGACATAAGGCAGTTTATGAGCGGGATTTGATGGCGATTGTGTTCGCTATCTAGAAGTGGCAGCCATATCTTTTGGGTTGTAAATTTATTGTCCAAACTGACTGACAGAGCTTATAATTTTTATCAGAAGAGCATAGCATTGTTTGTGACTGTCAAAGATGGATCCAAAGCTTTTGTGATTGAATACAAAAATAGATTAGATAACTTTTGCAGTTGATGCTTTGTCTCGACTCCCACTCGCCCTAGAATTGAGGATACTAAGTGTAGTGGATAAGCTTAATACCACTGTTTTTTGCTTTCGAAATTAGTGCAAACAACACCTTGAGTGGTATTCGACAAGCTCTTCAAAATCATCAACCAGCCCCTGATGGGTATGTATTACGAGGCAACATGTTGTTTTATCAAGGCAAGTTAGTACTCTGAGCTACATCACCCACAATTCCCTTTTTGTTACAGGAGTTTAATGCTAGGCTAGTGGGGAGATATCATGAGGGCCTTGAAGACTTGCCAAATATTAGCTCGCGAGGTGTATTGGCTAGGATTGAAGGCTCGTGTTTGGGTTTTTGTAGCGGAATGTGCTATCTATTAGTAGGCCAAGTATTTATCATTGGCACCCATTGAGTTATTACAATCCTTACCTATATCCAATCGGGTTTGGAAGGATATTTCCATAGATTTTATCGAGGGCCTGCGAAGGTCGAATGGTTTTAACACTATTCTTGTGGTGGTTGATCGTCTATGTAAGTATAGTCATTTTCTTGCTCGTAAGCACCCCTTTACAACCATCATAGTGGTTGTTATGTTTATTCGAGAGATAGTTCATTTACATGGGTACTCTAAGAGTATTGTGTTCGATCAAGATAAAATTTTCACCAACTTGTTCTAGGAGGAATTACTTCGTGCCCTTGGTATACTCAGCTCAAACACTGCACATCATATCACCCCCAAATAGATGGGTATACAAAAGTGGTGAATCGAGGTATTGAGACTTATCTAACTTGTTTTTTGATGACGACACTCAAGCAATGGTCTAAGTGGCTATCGTGGGTGTAATATAGCTACAATACCTCTTGCCCCGTGTCAATTCCCACCACTCCCTTTGAAGTGGTTTATGGTCACCCCCCACCTCCAGTTTTGTGGCATATCAGTGAGTCTCCAGCTGTAGCTAAAGTCAATGGATAACTTTGTAATCAATATACGATGTTAGATACGCTAAAGGTGTCCTTACTTAGAGTTTAGCAATTTATGGCTAAACATGTTAATGCTAAGCATCACGATGTTCAACTTGATGTGAATGATTGGGTGTATGTCAAACTTCGTCCTTATCATTATTATTTGCTTTAACGACATACGCATCCCAAGTTCGCCCCTCGATTTATTAGGCCTTTTCAGGTGCTTGCTCGCATTGGTGCGGTGGCCTAGCGCTTCCACCAAGTTTTTGGTATCCACCCGAGTTTTCATATTTTCTTATTGCGTAAAGTTGTGGGACAAAATTTCCCTGCGTTCCACATACCACATGTTAACATCGAATTTACATGTTCGCTTGCAGCCGACTGCCTTGATGGGCTTGCACAAGGCTTAAAATGAGAACATTGAACTAGAGGCTCTAATTCATTGGGAGCATGGCATGGTGGACGATGCTACGTGGGAATTGACTTCTTCTATTGATTCCCAATTTCCATCTTTTACCTTGAGGGCAAAGTGGTTGTTTGGGGGCAAGTATTGATAGGCCCCAAGTTGTAAAGGTCTATGTACTTAGAAGGGTAGAAAAGGAAATGTGGGGTAATGAGAGTTTTTTACACGTAGTCTGTGGGTCCTTTCCTATTCTATTTGGTCATTCTGTTAGTTAATTTTGGGGATCATTTGTGAGAGTGTGGTTTATAGGGAATGGTACCTTGGGAGGGGGGGCGGGAAAGGGAGGATCTTTTTGCTAATTATTGTTTTCTTACATTTTCTTTGTTGAGGAAGAGAGAGAGGTGGGGAGCTCTAAATTGAAGGCTTATGCCTATCACAACCCAAGGTTTTCATGTTACACAAAGTAAGTACACTGAAGAAGTACTCCAAAAGCTTACATATTATAAGCAACATATTCCCACACTTATGTCCACCTCCACTTCAAATTATCCTAACGATGAAGAATTAGTTAATGAACATTTAGAGCATTGTAGGGTCAATTCAATTTATCTCATCTTGACAAGACTTGACATTGTCACGTGGTGAAAAATTTGAAAAATTGTAATGGGTAGCAAAAACCATAAAAGTATTTGCAGATGTAGCAAAAGTTTTTCAAATTTGCAAGTTGTGCAAAATTTTTAAATTTGATTTCCGTATTTTTTATTATTTCAATTTTACCCTCATATGTGTATTAGCAGGTATATTTGATATCTTATATATTTGGTATATCAATCAATTGATATTCTTTATATTTAGGATTGATATACTTTATATTTGGTATATCAGTTACTGATATATCAAGTATAAAATATATCATGTTTTTAATTGTATTATGATGATTATAGTGAATACTATTATTATTATTATTTTTTTGGTATCCTTTTGATGTGAAATTGTTTCCATTCAACTAGTTCGATTACGATGATTTTATTTTGGTTTTATCACGATATATCTTAATTGCATTAATTGTGTAAACTAATATACAAAATATAAAGTATATCAGTTAATTTGTTCTATTTTCAAATTTTTGATATTATTTTTTATGATATATCAGTTACATTTAATTTGATATATCAACTGATGGATTTAATTCATATTATTGACTAATATACCAGATTTAGAGAGAAAAAAAGCGTAATAATGATATTGTTAATATAACAAATATGAGTATATCATTATATAGTTAAAGTGTAACATTGGTATTTCAATTGTATGTTAGTACTAATTCAAAATGCATTATAAGTACACCATTAGCGTATCTATAATATATCATAATTTATTCAAAATACTGTACAAGTATTACATTAGTGTGTATCAGTAGTTTATCAGCACTTATTCAAAATTTATTTAAATATAACATCGGTGTATCTATGATTATTAGTAGTCATTAAAAATTCATTTCAAATATATCGTTAGTGTATCAGTAGTATATCAACATTCATTCTAAATCTAATTCAAGTATAATATTGATGTATCAATACTTATTCAAAATGCAATTAAAGTATATCAGTAGTGTATCAGTAATATATCAACACTCATGTAATATGCAATTTCAAGTATATTATTAGTGTATTAGTAGTTTATCAACACTTATTCAAAATTTATTTAAAGTATAACAATAGTGTATCAATAGAGTATGACTCATTAAAAAATGTAACTAAAGTATATCAGTAGTGTATCAGTAATATATCAACACTCATTCAATATGCAATTTCAAGTATATCATTAGTGTATCAGAAGTATAACAACATTCATTCTAAATAAAATTTCAAGTATAATATTGGTGTATTAGTAGCATACTGAAGGATACAACAACATGCATACGCAGTGGAAGGAGGATCTATACACTCTAATTAGCGCAAAATAAATATAGAAAATCATGCTTATAGAAGAGAAAAATAGAGAACTTGAATACTAACCTCTTGTAGTTCGATTTCTCCTCTATCAACGGCGGGCATGGGCTCCAATCAGCTGCTGGACCACCACTAGTGTCTTCCCGACTACTCTCCGGCCAAGGAACGGGATTGTGGGATCCCTTGATTGGTGAATTTTGGTGAAGAAAATGTTAAGGTTGCCTTAAAGTTCAACACATGAACAACCAACTATTGGTAGCATAAATCAACCTTTTCATTAGTCTTTGTATGCACGAAATTCATGTCAATATATAGGCAATTTCATGCACAACACTTGCTTGCATGCTTGA
>JAOANK020026303.1:0-35299 GCA_026257165.2 Telfairia occidentalis | reverse complement strand
TAGTTTATTGGATTTATAGAGTTATAAAAGATTCAATAACAACCTTACTGAATAACATCAATAACAACTTTATTGAAAATAGAATGTGTTTACAAGCCATTTGAGTTTTAGGACATACACACCCAACACAGCCATGAGCATTGCCTAAAGAGGAAAATGCAAAGTCTCTTCCTCCTCCTCAAAAGGAAAAACCTTAGCTGTTTCATCTACGTCGCCTCAACACATGAGCTCTGACAACTGTTATGGATCTCTGGTTTACCCTGGTGATCCATTCAAGAACAAGATCATCCGACATACAGGTAGGATCTCCAACGGTATCATCAACTCCACTGAGGCCTTCGACTTCGTTAATCTGCCCTTCAGGTAGAATTGTTCAAATGAAACCTTTGGTCTCTCCTTCCACAGTGTTGTCATTTAGATCTAACACTCTTTTACCTTCATTATATTCCAACTGCTGTTTAACCAAAAATTTCAACTTCGTACAGAGGTAACAACATATGTACCAAACCCAGGAGCGGTCAATGATCCTATCAGGTTACAGAGACTGTTCAAAAGATGTATCTAGAAAACATCTAGTTTCTCTCAGAGAGTCTACATAAAACTTGTACCTTTTATGAGTTCATCCTAGTCGACACCAAGTCTGTAGAGATAACTCATATCAAGACAAAAATGATCCCTCCAGGATCGCTTATTTGAAGTTGAGGATTCAAAGGGTCTACAATCCAACCCATTGGAATCAAGGGCTATTCACAGAAAAATCTTTTGCAAAGTCGTTTGTCCCTCAAATGCTCAACTATCGAGAATACTGTCAGGCGTGCTACTGCGTGCCCTGGCTCACACCAAAGAACCATTCTTGGTTCATTCATTCTTGCCAAAGTTCTCATAAAATCCATTTCCTACGTTGGTTCATAGAATGATGGTACACATTTAGGCTTTCCAATGAGATACTACATGTTCCTCTTCAGGAATCCTACTACTATTTTTATACGACTATTTTGAAAAACTCTTTCCACTCTTTCATGAGTTTCTGTCTCTATTTCTAGATTTCATGGATCATGAGCGAGAATTTCAAAATTGACTCGAGATCTCAATATAAGCGGGTCGTAAAAATCATTAAGATTAAATGGTGGCAAAACACCAACAGATATCAAGTTGATCTAAGGACTATTAAAGCATGGTTCTTTGAGAATGGTTACATGCAAGATGTGACCATAAAGAAAAACGCAGAGTTGCTGAATGCCAAAAGCAAGCTTCCTGCATGACTTGCTCGAAGCTCATCCCATTATGAGTTCCAGTAGATCGTCAAAGCAGCGAGATCTGATACTGGATTATTAGAAGCTCACACATAGTATGAAAAAGATCATCCTTTACAGCAAGTGCCTGAATATGATCCATAGTTTGATCCATTCTTCGAGACGACGTTAAACTAGAAGACCTAGCTTCGTAAAGAACACGACGATAACTAGATACCCAACTATGCTCAGTAGTATACTTGTATTCATAAGTGGTTCTCCGTCTAGGAGAATTTACTTAATCGATATTATTTTATATTGTATTGAAGAAATAAGTCTTTGTTAATTGCCTCGACAATTTTCAAAGAAACAAAAATAATTTTAATTTTTTGCAATTTAAATTTGTGTACTTTAAATTCCTATAATTCTTGTATATTCTTGTATATTACATCCCTTGTAAAGTTTTTGGTTCAATTTCATGTATAATCCCTCGTATGTATTTTGAATTATACAAGTAAATATTCAAACTGTCGGTTAGAAGATTTAGAAGAAGATGTTTTGAAGCAGCAGTTCCAGTAAAGAAAAGTCTGAAGAATTGAAAAACGAAGATTATGAATTTCTCTCAAGTTAGCCCATTTGTTCGCTTCGGTTAGGTGTTCTATGCGGCGAGATGCATAAGACGATTAGTAAGCGTGTAATTCGTCTAGAGTAATGGGTCTTGATGTATTCATAATTCAGTTGACAATGATGAAGATATAAAGTACCTTTAATAAAGCCTCTTTATTAAAGACGACATATAGCTGCTCAAACAATCCAATTTTAAAGATTCCTTCAGCAACATTTATATTTTGAAATCTTATAAAATCTTATCGTTTAAGATTTTCTTTTTAAATTTTGTCTTTTATAATAATTAAACTTTTACTTTTAGAAAAGCAGATTCCATAAGATTGCAATGAGTCAGGGTCTGTCCTATTGGTTCAAACTTATCTGCTAACGAGTTAAATTTAATTTAAGTTTCAATTTCGCTATATCCGAAGTCTATATAATACTTCATAATTTGTATTACACGACAAAACAACCTACCAAATCAAATCTTGTAATCAAAGCTCCAAATTATAAAGAGCCACCGATCCTAATCTTAATTCTTTCAAATTTTGGAGAGCAAATGGTATCAGAGCCTATCTGATTACCAATAATAAATAAAATATTTAAATTTCTTCATCCAATTCTATGATTTTATTCTTTTTTGGGGGTGATGAAGGAGATCTAAGGTAATTACGCTTCAATTTTTATATAAAGATTTAAAGTCTAAGAAAATATTGATGATATATTTTTAGATCTCCTTCCTCCCTCGAAATAAGAATGAAATCATAGTATTGAATGAAGAAATTTGAAGATTTTATTTATTCATGGTTATCAGATAGGCTCTAAAATCATTCGCTTTCCTTACAATGAGGGAATTAGGATTAGGATCAGTGGATCCTTATAATTTACAACTTTGAATACAAAATTTGATATGGTAAGTTGTTCTGGCGTCTACTATGAACTAGTCCCATATAGACTTCGAAAGCAGTGAAATTCGAACAGAAATTAAATATAACTAGTTAACAGATAAGATTAAACCGATAAGACACGACCCTGACTAATTGCAATCTTATGGAATATGCTTTTCAAAAAAAAAGTTTAATTATTATGAAAGACAAAAGAAAATAATCTTAAAAGACAGAATCTAAAAACAAAATCTTAAACTATAAAATTTTAAAATTATAAGATTTCAAAAGATAAGATGTTGTCGGAGGAATCTTTAAAGTTGGACGTGATTGAGCAGCATTATGTCTTCTTTAATAAAGTGGCTTTATTAAAGGTACATTATGTTTTCATCATTCTCAGCTGAATTATGAATACCTCAAGACTCATTACTCTGGATAGATTAAAGGTTTACCAACGTCTTACGCATCTCGTAGTGTAGAACACCTAACCAGAGCGAACAAATGGGCTAACCCGCGAGGAACCCAAGATCTTCATCTTCAATTCTTTAGACTTTTCTTTACTGGAGCTGCTGCTACAAAACATCTTCTTCTAAATTTTTTGATTGACAGCTTGAATATTTACTTGTCGAATCCAGAATACTTACAAGAGATTATACATGAAATTGAACCAAAAACTTTACAAGGAGTAGAATATACAAGAATATATAGAATTACAGAAATTTAAAGTACATAAATTAAACTGTAACAAATTAAAATTGTTTTTGTTCCTTTGAAAATTGTCGAGGCAATTAACAAAGACTTTTTTTTTAATATAATATACAATAATATCGATTAAGTAAATTCTCCTAGATGGAGAACCACTTATGAATATAGGTATATGCCTGTGCGTAGTTTGGTATCTACAAAACGTCGTCTTCTTCATGAAGTTAGGTCTTCTTTAGTTTAATGTGATTGTAGACGTCTGATCGTTCACATCGGCTGTGAATCGAGGAATGGATCAAACTCTCGATTTGATAGCACACAATAAAATCGCTTGCCATCTTGCAAAAATTTGTTTGGACATGAGATTTTCAACATCTTTTTCAAGAGCAAAGTTTGATGCTTTCGAATAAGTTTTAGTGGTGAATCTTTTGTTGATAAGATCATCTTCGAATTTCTGCATACAATTTATGATTGCGAGCAGTTGTTTTTTTCATAGTAGAAGAATTGCTCTCTACACTATTCCATACTTTAGAGTGATAACGAACTATTTGTTCTTTATTACCAACCTTTTGATTTGACACACCACCATAACCTAAATCAGAGGCATCTGTCTCAACAATGAGTTCATATACTTGATTTAAGAGATTAAGGCAAGGAAGAGAATTTACTAGGGCTTTGATTTTTCCAGCAACCTTAGTATGTTCTTCTATCCACTGCTTAAGGTTTTTCTTTGATTGTTAGAATAGTGGTTTACAAATAGGTCTAAGATTCTTTATGAAATCAGACACATAATTTAGACAACCGAAAAATTTTTGTACCTGGGTTTTACCTAGAATCCTTGTTGTCTTCACAGAAATGCGCTAGATATGCTTCAACAATGCAGAATAATATTGAAAATGAAGACAAAGAATGCTCAAGTATAAGCAATCGTACCAGTAATACTAGAGTATTCAAGGATATCGATCCACAAGGATTCTTTAACCATTCAAGCAAAGTTTACTTTCTATTGCGCGACAAAACGAAAGAAGGGTTGGAAGAATAATATTGGTTTAATCGGGAAATAAATAATCAAAGACATAATACTGTAAAAATGTGATAGAAGTGTGACAACATACACAATAGACAAAAGAATATTTCAGAGAGAAATGTGGTTTTAGCTGCTTGAATCCCCCTACCCCAGATGCGGTGACTTTGCTACAGCATTTTCTGGAACAGAATTAATTTCCAGCAATTTAGGAACGACTCATGAGAAATACTTTCGAGTTCTATGAGTTATTAAGCTAATTAGTCTTATGTCTAAGCTCAGATTAACTATAATCAAGTTTAGCACCTACCCATATGATTTTACAACCAAATACACTATGTCTAGCACTATTCGACACGATTAAAAGGGTAACCATTATTGCATCATTCTAGTATTTTCGATTAAACCCAACCCTTTCAGTATTAGGCCTAACTAAAATACTTAGTCGATGGCCAGTTGCATTAAGTATTATGGAAGATAATGCAACTAGAATGAGCTAAAAGTAATAATTCTATTTAAGAAAATAACTAAACAAATCACAATATTAAAGTAGGGTTCATTTCACCGCTAAACCATAAGGAAAATTAGTTCCTACTCATGTTTATATCCATGCTAACAAAGTATGAAACATTCATACTAAATACAAACTAAATAAAAGAAACTTAGGAGAAGAAATGGAGCTGTAGGTGAGCCTTTCAGTTACTCCAATGATGTTTTCTTCCTTCAAAGCTGCTGCTCCTTAGTTCCCTTGCTGCAATGGAGTTTTCTTTCTCCTTCAAGGAATGAGTTTTTCGTTTCTTTCTTCCCAAATTGTATATTACGGTTGCCCCCCAACTTCTATGCCTCAAAATAAGGTGTTATTCCCTTTAAATAGCATCCTTTAAGCCTCCAAGATGATGCCATGCGTCCCTACTAGGTTAAAATCTCGGGTTTATCACATTTTACGTGCCAGCTCATTTAATGAAATTTCAATGCGCATGTTTTTCCTCTGTAGTTATGCTGTAGCATTTCTGTCGAATAATCTATAAAATTGCCAAAATAACAGATTTGAGCTTTCAAATTATTCTAGATATTAAATAATGAAAATCATCACTCTAACTACAAATTTTACGTTAAAAGCCCATATTAATCCCCATGTGAAACATCATCATTAAATTAATAATGAAGTACAATTCAAGGCAAATTAACAATAAAACAAGAGCTAAACATTTCAAATTGACTAATAATGAGAATATATTTGAGCTATATAACTCTCTTTTGGAGAGTTATCACACCCCCAAGCTTGAATCTTTGCTTGTCCTCAAGCAAAACAGATAGCAGTTACCCTATAATCACCAGCTATGCACCTCAGTTTACAAGTCCTGTGATCATTCAAAGGTAGTTTTCTCAGTTCTCTCTACTTCCTTGCTGCCCCATTTCCTATTCACCTCGGTAACTTACATCCAACTGGCCTTCTTTAAGACTCCTAACTAGATCCTAAGTTGCACTCGTTTCTTTCTTTTTCTTATTTTGAGGCTTTGGCTTCCCTCTCTTTCCACAATATTCTATCATTCGCTTGCAAAAACTCAAGACTTCTACAATTAAGGGTGAAGACTGGTTTGTGCTTCAAATGCTACAACATTGAATGAACTCCCTTTTCTTTTTCTTTTTCCCGCTTTTGTTTTGTTTTTTTTTTCGTAAGAAAAAGGATAATTTTTCACCTTCGTTTTGGCTTTAAAATGAGAAAGGACAAACAAGTGAAGAAAGTGCAAGAGAGGAGTTGTTGCCTAAGGTGTCGTTCAAAGAAAAACGAAGAAAATTATACAGCTTTGGTTAGTTGGGCACACCTAAATAATTCTAACTAGCTATAAGCTCTAGAAAGCAATTAAGTGTGGGCGCTTTTAGGGAAGCAGAGAGGAATTTTCATCATCAAACTTATCTCAGAATACACAAAACTAAACTGAGGCATACAAAGCTGGACAAACTGTTGGGCAACAGACTCCCACGTAATATAGGCTTGAGTACATATGCGCACAACATATTAGACACATTATAAACCAAGGCAAGGGAGTTTTTTCTTCTTTCTTCAACACACGAAGGCAATAATAACGCCGCAATCAAGGAACACATGAAGTATAAGCCTCTGAACTATAGATGCAAAAAGGGGCATATCACATAAGAGAATGCTGACGCATAATGCCAGCATTAGAAGAAACAATGATAAAAGCAAGAGACATGAGAGATGATGACTAAGTACACACAAAAGATTTAGAAAAGAGAGCAACTTCCCTTCAGCCGTCAGCACCTTCTTCAGTAGGCTACAGCGCCTTGTTGGATTTTCTAGGGGAGAGTGACGATAATGGTGGTAGATAAGCATTTTTCTCCATGGCCATTTGATTATTTCCTGCACAACCATGTTTTTAAAGATGAAGTTTAAACCGCGTTGGTGATCATGTAGTGTTTGTTTGATTACCTTCTCTTGTCTTTGTAAAACCTGCAACAAAGTATATTCATAATTAGTCTTTAATTGTGTTGAAATAAAAGTGGGGAGAGTTCTATTTAATTCTAAGAAGAAGAAATTCAAGTTAGAGGAAAGATGTTTCCTTTTCGACTGAGGTGGTTCGATGAATGATGAATTTGCTAACTGAAAAGTCCTTTCAATTAGCTCTAGAGATTTGGACTGTCTCTATGTTCGAAAATATGCTACAACATCATCTACAACATCTTCTGATTGTAGGCATTCTGGTAAGCATGATCTGATGGTGGGTATTGTTTTGTAAATCTTATATGGGGGTATTGTTGTTGCATCTTCTACAACAATTGTATTCTTCTTCTGGTCTTGTTCCTTTCTCAAAGACTCATTCTCTGCAAACTCATCTTCTTCATTTGGACTTTATGCTTGTTGCTCTTTCAATTGAGTGCTATGTGAAGATTCTGTGGTAGCAACATTCTCAATTGTAGGAGAAATTTTTGTAGTGATTTCTGGCTCTTTATCTTCACTTCTTGGTATCTCCATACTGCTTGGTAACATTTTTGTCGATCTATTTTTCAGCTCATAAGCTAACGTCTCTATCTGCACCTCTAAATTTCTCAAAGATACTGCTTGACTCTGGATAATAATATCATTTTTGGCCATATATTCCGTCATTAAATTTTTCAAAGTATTTGATTTTGCTGGAGGTTGCTGCAGCATTCCTTGTTGACTAAAATCTTGCTGCAATGGCTGGAAAAATGCATGAGGATACCGTTGTTCACAAAAAAATTCTAAAGGATATTGTTGTTGGTAGAAAAATCCTAGAGGAGATTCTTTTTGGACTGGGTCAAGTATGCTAAAATTTAGTTGTTCTTGTTGTTGTCCTTCCCATGAGAAGTTCGGGTGTTGACTCCATCTAAGGTTGAAAGTATTATCATAAAGGTCGCCACAATTATAACTTAATTGTTGTCCCACATAACAAAGTGGTGTTGGATTGACTGGGCAGTTCTCAAACATATGGCTATCTCCACAATAAGCACAACTATTATCCGTCATTTGATAAAAAGCATTCGGTTGGTAGAAGCCTCCCATGTTCCTTTGTTGTAGCGTGTTGGACATGGCAGGGAGTTGAGCACTTATTTCTAATAATGCATCCATTTGTAAACCTTTTTGTTGTAATCCGTTGACGGAAGGTCCCTTCAATTTCAGAGTCAATATGAAATCCCAATGTATGCCCGTTGTACATGCACTAAGTAACACCTGCAATTGTAAGGATACAACTATAAGTTGCCTTAACTTGAAACTAGAAAGGGTTGCTGTAGCACAATATTGAGTAAAAAAAATTTGCTTGATAGTTAAAAAAGAATCTCTGGCAACGGCGCCAAAAACGTGTTGTCGTCACAGAAATGCGATAGATATGCTTCAACAATGCAAAATAATATTGAAAATGAAGACAAAGAATGCTCAAATATAAGCAATCATACAAGTAATACTAGAGTTTTCCAAGATATCGATCCACAAGGATTCTTTAACCATTCAAGCAAAGTTTACTTTCTATTGTGCGACAAAATGAAAGAAGGGTTGGAAGAATAATATTGGTTTAATCGGGAAATAAAGAATCAAAGACATAATACTGTAAAAATGTGATAGAAGTGTGACAGCATACACAATAGACAAAAGAATATTTCAGAAAGAAATGTAGTTTTAGCTGTTTGAATCCCCCTACCCCAGATGCGGTGACTTTGCTACAGCATTTTTTGGAACAGAATTAATTTCCAACAAATCTGGGAACGACTCATGAGAAACACTTTTGAGTTCTATAAGTTATTAAGCTAATCAGTCTTATGTCTAAGATCAGATTAACTATAATCAAGTTTAGCACCTACCCATATAATTTTACAACCAAATACACTATGTCTAGCGCTATTCGACACGATTAAAAGTGTAACTGTTATTGCATCATTCTAGTATTTTCGATTAAACCCAACCCTTTCAGTATTAGGTCTAACTAAAATACTTAATCGATGGCCAGTTGGACTAAGTATTATGGAAGATAAAACAACTAGAATGAGCTTAAAGTAATAATTCTATTTAAGAAAATAACTAAACAAATCACAACATTAAAGTAAGGTTCATCTCACAGCTAAACCACAAGGAAAATTAGTTCCTACTCATGTTTATATCGATGCTAACAAAGTATGAAACATTCATACTAAATTGAAACTAAATAAAAGAAACTTAGGACAAGAAATGGAGCCGTAGGTGAGCCTTTCGGCTACTCCAATGACGTTTTCTTCTGTCAAAGCTACTGCTCCTTAGTTACCTTGCTCAATGGAGTTTTCTTTCTCCTTCAAGGAATGGGTTTTTCTTTTCTTTCTCCCCAAATTGTATATTACGGCTGCCCCCCAACTTCTATGCCTCAAAATAAGGGTTTATTCCCTTTAAGTAGCATCTTTTAAGCCTCCAAGATGATGCCACGCTTCCTTGTTAGGTTAAAATCTCAGGTTTATCACATTCTGCGTGCCAGCTCATTTAATGAAATTCCAATGCGCGTGTTTTTCCTCTGCCACTGCTTCAGCAATGCTGCAACATTTTTGCCGAATAATCTGTAAGATTGCCAAAATAAAAGATTTGAGCTTTCAAATTATCCTAGATATTAAATAATGAAAATCACCATTCTAACTAAAAATTTCACGTTAAAAGCCCATATTAATCCCCATGTGAAACATCATCATTAAATTAATTATGAAGTATAATTCAAGGCAAATTAAAAATAAAATGAGAGCTAGACATTTCAAATTGACTAATAATGAGAATATATTTGAGTTATATAACTCTGTTTTTGAGAGTTATAAGTTTTACCTAGAATCCTATCAACAAACTTTGAAGTAAACTTAGTAGATCTTTGGATTGGCTTAATCGATCCTAAGTAGATCTCAAAAACCAAAAACCTAATCTTTCTTTGAAAAATCTTTATGTTTAGTAAAAAAAATTACCAAACCATTTTCTTTCACTAATCTTATGCAATATTTAAAATGTTGGTTTATATTTGATGACAAGATTAAAATATCATCAATATGACCTATTGAGAAATCTTGAAAATTAATGAAAATATCATTCATAATTTTCTGAAATTCAGACGGTGCATTTTTTAAACCGAACGACATTACATTTCACTCGTATTTGTCCAAATGGGACATTAAAAGTTGGTTTGTATTTTTCTATTATTTGAATTTGCCAAAATCCAGATTTCAAATTGAATTTTGAAAATCTTGCAAGTAAAAATTCTTTGAACCAAATCTTGTATGTTTGGAATTCGATACCTAATCCATTCTAGAACTTTGTTTAAAGGTTGTAATTTATTAATAACCTGGGAACACCACACTCCTTTTCGACTTCGTGGTTCAAGTAACAAGTTGCACACGACCATGGGCTTTTGGATGGTTTGATAACCTTTTTCTCCAAAAGATCTTGTATTTCTTTCTTGCAATGGCTCATTAGTTCTCAATTCATCTGAATTGACCTTGCTTTTGTTGGGATTTTGCTTTCATCGAAATATTTGATGTAGGGAAGATTAACAATGTGTTGTCTTCTTTTCCAAAAAGCATTAGGAACTTTTGAGCATATTTTGTATTTGATCTTGCTCAGTAGCTTTTTGATTCTTACGTGAACATGGGGTTGTTCTAGGCTTTCTTCAACTCTCTTATAGTCAATTTCTTCTTTTAGAAATCAGATATGTTTCTTCTTCTCGGAGAACTAAGTACATTTCATCTCTAAGATCTGACAGGCTTGGTAAACTTGAATAGTAACTATTCAACAACTTCCTAGCTAGCTCCACTGTCTGAGACTTGGATTGAATATCGCTGCAAAAACTTGATCGCTAACATTGCGATTACCGCAGTGTACAAATCAATTTTAGTATAGTGGGAATTGAGTATCGAGTGTCATCCTCGGGATTGACTTTCTAGTTTGATTAAGTACCAAAGATAATTACACATCATTTTATCTAGGGAATTAGTTATTCAATGAGAAAGCTAAATTACACTACTCCTACTCCAAGATAGATGGAGGTTACATAAGGAGAGCGTGCGTTAATCCAAATTGACGTGCTTTGTGACACTACAATTTATTAACAAACAAACTTTTCTATCATGATGCAACCATAAGCTGAGATTAACATATGTTCGGTTTCCAGTCTCGAGCTCAACTAGCCTTTGTTAATCTTGCAGACTCAACTTCTCAGTCTCTTACGCACACACTAGCAAGGCATTATCTCTAATGGCTTCAAGCGGCAGTGTGTTGGGGCGTCTAGATGCTGGTGAGCATTGCGCGTGTGGTTGGGCTAGGTGCGTGCGCATGTTGGGTCGTCTAGATGCCTGCGTGCGTCTAGACGCTACAGTGTGGCTACGTGGGGCCCACGTGCTGGCTGCATGATGTTCTATAGTGTTGAGATGCTATTGACCCCAACTTGAATTTTCTAGCAAAATTAGGCATCTCAATGCCCGAACATGGCCTCTTGAGGTTGCAACCTCGGGTCTCCTTGTGTTTTGGCCTCCTTTCTTCGTTGCTTGGCCAAAATTAGTCTTCTTAAGCTCGTTTTTTGAACCGAACAACCCCAAATTCATATTTTCTTCTAATTAAGCTCGGTACCTACAAATTAACAAATAAATATGTGAAAGTTCTGAAATTAAATAATAAAACTAACTAAAATGAAGCCTAAGGATAACACATTTTTGTGTGATATTAGTAAGGAATGGCGTTCCTAAGATCAACCCTTGCTCTAAATCTTTAACGGAAAGGAATGAAGTAATGAAACATATTCCTCCTTTGCAAATATGAAATTCTTATGATTTGAACTTTATGTTCAAATCTTGTCCGTTAGCTCTTGATAACCCATGGAGGGTTTTTTTCAAAATACTTTGTGGGAACTAGTCCACGTCGGATACAGTTTTGATAAGCTTTTGAGTCGATTAAAGCTTTCATTTCTATCGTTAAGTCTTTAATCTTGTTTTTTACCATTGCATGCCACTTCTTAGAGTATGTTGTAATTTGAGTGAGTTGTTCTTTTTGAATTTCTTCATTGGTGATGAACGAATCTTCTTCAGATCTGGCTTCATCATCATTATTCTCCAATCTATCACAATGTTGTCTTCTTTGTTCTTCTTAATCTCGTTTGAATATATTTGTTTCCATTGAGATATTTCTTTCTTCAGAAAATTTATTTTGCTTTGTAAATCATTGATGGTTGCCTTTTTGGGCTTCTCAAATCGTTTGAAAATATCCTTTAAACTGGTAGTAAGAATATCTTGTTCTTCTTCTTCTTTCTTGAAGATCAGTCTTGGTTGATCATCCTGAAGTGATAGCCTCAGAGCATTCAGGACTGTTTTTCTAGTCCCTTCTTCATCAATCTTTTCTACTACTTTGAACAATGTTTTTTGTACGTCAGGAGGACGTTTATGCAACCCCTACAAACTCTAACACCATCTTTGTCTAAACTACACGAATTTGATATATCTAAATCCGTGTATTCATTGACTTCAAAAATTTGCTCATCTTCATCACTGTAAGCTGATTCATAGACTGAATCTTAATCAGTTAAGGAATCTATTAGCTTTAATAGATCCTTCTTAGCCTCATCATCAATTTCTAAATTGTTGACTCTTCCTCCTAGTGGGCATTAATTAGCATAATGACCGTTCATTCTGCATTTGTAGCAGACTGTTTTTTTTTTCATCTCGAACTTTTGTTACTTGTGGTTTGGAAGATTCTCCTTGATGGAAACAAGAACTTCTTCATTTTAGGGTGGAATATTTCTTTGGTGGTTGATAATCTCGCCGATCGTTTATTTTTTAGAAACTCTTCTTTTGATAATTTGAGAAATTATCTCTTCTTTTGAAAGAATTTGTCTTCCTTTGATATGGAGATTTGTAAGTCCCGCATCCATATGGAGATTTCCTTGGTGGTTGATAATCTCCCCGTTAGCTTTTTTTGGGATCTTTGCTTCAATGCCAACTTTAAACCACATTTGATTATTATGCCTGATAAGACTCCATAGGTTTTGTCCTCCGAGATTATAGGATCTTCGTAATTCTCCTAGATTTGTTCATATACTTTGAGACATCTAAAACATCAAAGTCCATCTATGAATTTTTCCTTCCAATGAGTCGACAATTTGTGAGAATCATTACTTTGGTAATGAACATATCTTTGTACCACTTAAATTCACCCATTCGAGGGCATTTAAGCGTTTTCAATATTTCTTCACCTCTTTCTCTAAACGAAGATAAGGTGATAACGAAGATAAGCGCATTTACTGCATTTGAGATATGATCATCAATCTCAGCTTTTGTCTCACCTTCAACTTTAACATTATCTGTAATAATCTCTTTCCTTTTTCTGGTGGTGTAGTAATTTTGGAAGATATCTCTCTGTCCTGTTGAGAGATAGTTGTCCCACCAATTTTTTTGGTTACCAGTGAATTTGGCTATCAACAACTTGGTAGTTTCTTGCTCACTTTTGCCTTTTTGCTTGTAGGCTTGTGATGCCATGATCATTTCATTCAACATTACTAAAATAAGATGTTCTGACATGCCATCTATGTTCCACTTGTATATAGAACTCCCTTCATAAGAGCGTTTTCCAAACTCGCACTTTTCTTCATAGGCTATATTAGGAAAAGAGAGGCAGTTATAGAAGTTGTATTTTTTACCTGTGAATCTGATACCCTGGATTTTCACAGGTTCTTCTTCTGAATCAGAATCCTTGAATAGCTAAGGCTTTTCCCTTTTTGGCTAATAGTTCTAATTCGTTCTTCAGGACATTTAGAGTATCTTCATCCTTCTTTTGGTCCTTGGACGAACTACTTAAAGATTCCGCCTTTTGTATAATAGATAGTTTTCAACTAATTTTCTCATGATCTTCTCCTCTTTCATTTCTAAAGAGGGTACATCTATAAGTGGTTTGATTAAGGGAACTTCTGAACGATTCTTCTCTATCCACTTCATGGATGTTCTTTCATCAAGAGAAGCTTTGAATTTACCTTCGATTCTATTGACTTGTTTGGCAATAGACAAAAGCATTTTATTTGAATAGTTGTTATGGAGTTTTATGGTCTTGATCTCCTTATTTGTAGCGATCTTCTTTTTGTCCTTCTCGTTGATTAGTTAGAAGGCTTTGGCTAAGATCTTGTCACCATAGAACATAACCTCTTTTAGTAGTCTTCCAAATTCGACTTCTTCTAATGGTGAATGTTGAGACTGAACATAACCTCTTTTAGTAGTCTTCCAAATTGGATCATCTTCAAGGGTTTGTAGATTTCTCCGATGTTGAAACCAATGAAAGAAAGAAATGTACTTTTCTTTCTCCTTTATATAAGAGAAATAAACTCTTCTGATTTTTTCTCTTTCTCGAGCAGAGAATTTCTCATAGAAGGCCTTTTGTTGGCCTTTGAATTGAAGTCCTTATGTAGAAATTCTTTGTCGATGGATAAGTTTGAAGTGTTGACGTTTAGTCTATCTTTAACAACGAACTCAATCTTCATTTTTTACTGTGTAGTAGATTTGCTCTTCTTATCTTCATAATAAATATTAGGAAGACCCTGAGATAAACCAATAGCTCTAACTCTTAAGGAATATGACCGTATAATTTTTTCGTCAATTTCGTTTCCTCTAATTCTTGAGGTACTTGGTTGCAAGCTCATGAATTCATTTATAGCATTCATCACGCGTGCGCTTTCTTTGACATGGGCAAAGCAAGATAATTCCTCTTCAAATCTTATATTGACTCTTTCATCTGGATGTTGAATAATTTGGGCAGCCGGTTGAGTCTTCTTTGCCAGTGGAGTGAAAGCATTTTCTATGCTCCAGTCTGGGTTCCTCATAATTGCATCCCATGGTAGCATCTTGGGAATTCAAAATGAAGAGTATTGTAGATTATATTCGAACACCATGGTCTTTTCTTTCGGAGACACCATAAGTGCTCTGGATACAATGCTTGTCTTCATAAGTCTATATGTGATTTTATAGACTAGGCTCACTTTATGCGAACCTTCTTCAAGATTTAATCTCTTTTCTGTGATATCTAGGTAAAGGGACTTATGAATATTTAGATCCCTTAGTGACACCATCAGGTTTGGGTAGCAATTAAAATAAATTGGTCCATTTACCACGTTTATTGCATGATTCCCAGAACTGATTGTTCAAAATTCGGATGCCTTTTGTCACTTAAGATGGTGGGAACTAGAATTCCAGTCCTAGGAGAAACAAAGATTTGATGGCTATCTGTACGACACTGATGTAAATAATTAAATTTTTCTCGAAAGCTAATGAGATCACTTCGAGGAAACAAGTTGATTAAGCTGATCAGCTAAAAGATTGGAATGGTTCTTTCAACTATTTTGATACATAACTTCTGGGTGAAGTTGAATTTACAATGGGTATAGACCTTATTTGGGTTAAGAGCAGGTAGATCCCAATTTCTAGCTCTTTCTCGATCTTTGCGATCAGGATTGCTTCATTAGTCTCATTTTCTTCAAGAAAAAAAAATTTCCATTGTTGTTCTTCAATTTCTTCTGAAGATAACTCCTTGTGCGGAGCTTTCGTTGATTTCATCTTTCTGAGAATTTTTGACATCTTTGAGAATTATATCTTCATTTTAAATAAAGATTCATAATTCAAAAACCTAAATATAATTTTTTTCCAAATTAATTTCTCTTCATACTATCAAAGACCTATTACCCTGAGCTGATTATGGACTTACCAACCGTCTTACATCTCCTGCTACGTGGAACATCCAACCAAGGCGAATAAACAAGCAAACACGATGATAAGCCTCTCAAGATATTAATTCTTAAGATTTTAAATATAAATTCTTAAACTTTAAATCATTATATAGAAATTGAAGCTTAATTACCTTAGATCTCCTTCCTCCCCTAGAAAAAGAATGAAATCATAGAATTGGAGGAAGAAATTTGAAGATTTTATTTATTCATGGTAATTAAATAGGCTCTAATACCATTCGGTTGAATAAGAAGGGATAAATTGAAAAAAAAATTAAAGGAAAAAAAAGAAACAGAAAATTTCTATTTGGAATAAAAAGAAAACAATATTGGTAAGTCATGGACGACAAGAGGATATAAATGTATAGATATACACCTAAATTCCTTTGAGTAGCTATCTGTTCCTCTCAACACACAATGCCTAACGAGGAAAGAACTAAAAAAAACACCTTATATCTCTTACACAATCTCACATTGCCAGCTAATATTTCCTCCCCATTGTGCAAATTTACTGACTATTGTTTCTTTACACAATTCGTCGACAACTTATTTGATCTCTCATGTACAGACTGGCAGCAAAATCACGATCATAGACAATACAACACTGATAATTTTATTTTGGCAATCCTTGGTCCAAGGGTTAAATCTTTTTAAATTGAACTTCAAGATCAATACGATTATGTTAGGAGTACTCCAAATTTAGCTAAGCTTAGTCTTATTTGTGAGAAAGATTCCCTGAGAATGAATGATTTATCGTCTTTATTGATGATTGGGGCATATGAAAGCTTAAGTCGTAGTAATGTTCAATATAGATATACTCATTACTATAATTAACGACTCAAATATCGATATTAGTAACTCAAATTTATTTATATATCGATGAATACTTTAGGACAGATCACAAGTATTGCAAAAATTTATAAAAATATTGTGATTTTTTGTTTTGTGAAACTTTAAAGTGAACTTATTTAAGTTATAAATCACTATTTTAAGCACACATATCAACAATTGAAGGCAAAATATTGGCACTATTATAATAATAGATAGTATAAAATGCTAGAAAATAAATATGAACTTAAATAATTTATTGATAAAAAATTATATTGAACAACTACACGATCGATAATACTAATTTAATATAAAGAAAATGCTCTTGGGGTATTAGACCAGAATTAATATTTGATTTGATAATGACAAGTAATTCAATAATAATTTAAAAGATCAAAATTCACAAACTAAAGATAAATTAAAGAATTAAAAGAAAGTAAAAAAAAAAGAAAAAAAAAGAATAGAGAATATAATTATACTTGAAGAGTTAGAGATATTACTTGAAGAATAAATGATAATTAATAAATTAAAGAACAAAAGTTAAATGAAAGAATGAAGAATAAAATGATACTTTGAGAATTAGATATAATACATGAAGAATATAATAATACTTAAACAAATAGGTAATTTTATTCTAGAAATTAAAATAACAGTAATCAGTTAATTTAAGTAACTAAACTAGTAGGGTGGGTGGAGCAAGAACATAAAAAAATAAGAGATGCATATAGCACATCTGTCGAAAACCTATTATGGACTAATTGTAGCGATATATCAATTATATATCAAAAATCGATGATATATCACCCATATTCTACAATATGGGGGCAAAAATGACTTGTACCCTCTCTCGCCATATCGGGATGCTGGAGTTTTTGATATACCACCGATATTTCGATAGTTTTTTCTATTTTTTACCTCTCGACTATAATATATGTAGGAAATCTTGGGAAGAAACACTTATGTATGTCTCCGTGTTAAAAATAATCTAGAAGAAGAACTCTATGGTATATCTGAGCGTTGTAGCATTTGTGGGGGAGAAATGCATAAGAAAAATGATTGTCTGAAGCAGTCTTTAGAGTTAAATTATGTATGGACAACATCTTTAGAATGCGCGGGTGAAAAATAAAGACACAAGATTCCATCCTTATCTACATGTGAGAAAAGGGACAAGTTTCATAAAACATAGTTAATGTCTAACCTACTAATGGTACAGGGGATAGTTAAACTCCCTAGGCCATTCAATTTCTGAAGTAGCTTCCTCTGCAGTATGACACTGCATTCCGCTATTAAGCTCACAATTTCATATTTCATACTTCCTTTTCTTGGTGAACATCTCTTTGATGAACTTAACATAAGTTGGCATCTATTCAAGGGCATCAACAAATGAAATGTCTATATAAAGTTTTTAAAATTTTTTTAAGAATTTTGATAATTGAGCATCTGAGTCTTCTAATAAAAATGTTGAGGGTTGAGAAGGGTACTAAAATGAACAAAAACAGAATCATAATACTTCCCAAAAGATGATGGTGTGGGCATCTTCTCCTTTCTCTCCTTAGCTCAAACTTTTTCCTTCTTCGTCTTCACAATCTTCTCGGCCTCCTGCTTGTAAGGCTCTACCAAAGTCCTGCCACTCCTAAAAAATATAGCATTGCACTGTTCCCTAGGATTTACTCCAGTATTGCTAGAGAACTTACCTTTCTGCATGGTATTGAGGGTGGTGCTTATCTGGCCAACCTGCAGTTCTAAGTTCTTCAGGAACTTCCCTTGGTTATTGGTCCTGCTCCTCGACTCAAGGATAAAGGATGCCAACATGTCCTCCAATGGAGATTTCCTCTTAGGCTACTACTACGAATGGAAAGAAAAACCTGGAGGAAACTACAAAACATTCTTATTGTTTGCATATGAAAAATTTACATAATTTCTCAAACCTTGGTGGTAGTAGGTGGGCAGCTAATTTTGTGGGATTCCCTGGTATCCAAAATTCCTATTCACAAAGTTGGCCTGCTTCAATTGAGGGCTCTCCCACGTAGGGTAAGAATGGCACGCTGCATTGGATGCGATCGGTTGCGATTTACTTGGCATAGAAAGATTAATCAAGGCATCACTAAGTGTAGCCATCTGAGCTTTAAGGGATGAATGTTGCTTGAATGTTACTCCGTCTTTAGAATATGAAGGTTTGCTACCAAGAATATGAATGAAATTCCTGATAAGTATGCGTCTTGAAAAAGGCTATGATTGAAGGGAACAAAGTCTTTGTTGTGTGAAAATGTTTTAAGAGAACATTCTGTGAGCAATTTGTGTAGACTGAAATTTATGAAATTTGTAGACAGGATAGAGAAGGGAATATGATGAGAATCTAATTGATGATTGCACAGTAGAGTTGAAGACTTAAAAGTTAGTAAAATAGGAGTTAGGGCCTATAGATAACTGAAATTTGTGGCATGTACAAAAAGACGAAGAGAAGGTAAGGGATTAACCTGAAAACGATGAGAGATATCTTGATAGTTAATAGTCTTTCATTGAACTGTTTATCTAATTCTACTATAGGATTTTTGTTTGCCAGAACAATCTATTTGATTCCTCAGAAGTCTAAAGCATTACACGTGGATGAGCAATAGTTCAAGTTTGGAGATTTGATAACTCTCCAAATTAGAGTTATTAGAAGCATTTTTAGGCTAGATTTTAGCTAATTTTTGGAGTAAATTGCCTTTGAATTATGAAATGATTGCTTGATTTACCTTTGTTTTGCATATAGAACTTTTGAGACCTTTATATTGTTACATCATTTTATTTATGGCAGCATTTGAATGAAATAGAAAGAATTTAAGGTTAGTTATTGTTGATTCTTGATATTTTTTTGAGTAGATAAATGATAGAGCATTATTTTGGCATAAAAATTAGTTGAGAAATTTTGGAGCCAAACGGACACAGAGGATCTGCGCAAAAATAACGAAATTTCAAAATATGGAAATAAATCTTTCTTTTTTGAAATTAATCAACCATTGGATGCGAGCCGCGTGGGTGATTTGACCTAATAGATTTTCAAATCACAATGGAAAACCTATAAATAGAAAAGGAGACAGCCAAAAGAGAAAAGTGGAGGAATTTCTTTTAAAGTTCGATTCCAGTTTTTAGTCTTCTTTTTCTTCTTCAAAATTTTCATTCTTTATTGCAGCATCATGAATTCCCATAGCGAAGAGCTTGTATAAGGCAAAACTTCATGAAGGCTGAAGCATAATAATCAATTCTAACTATTGAATTCGTGGAGCAACTATTTTTTTACAACTCTCTAGTATTTTACTTCATCATGAACTCGTTTACTATTTATGTATATTTGTTGCTATTTTTTTATATTTGTTTTAGCATGAACTAATCATCATTGAGTGAGGATTAAGGGAGATGTTGTTTAACTGATTTAAGAGTTGTAGTAAAGCTCCTCAGATTGAATTGTTTTATATGTGTTCTTATTGTTTAATGTTTATGTCTGCCTGGCCAACGAGCATAAATAGTTTCTCTATGTTTCTAGAGAAAATACAAGGAGTGGATAGCTTTTAAAACACATTAGCCTCTAAATTAGGTTAGTTGCTAGTTAAGTGAGGAGGTTAGGGATAACCACTCACCTAATGCACAAAAACAACATGTTTAACACATATAGGTTAATACAAATTAAATTAATATAGGTGAGAGATCTAGGAGGATTTCGAGACTATTGTTGTGCGATTCGATCCTGCAATTATTTTGCTTCAGCATTCTGCTTCAGGAAAAATCACATGTTATCTTAATCTGAACTCATTCATTTGCATTACTTCAAATGCTAAAGCATTTCGTTTGTTCTGTCATTTCATTTAAGTCAACATTAGTTATAAAAATTCACAAAATATATCTCATTTGTTATTCTCTGAATTCACTAAGAGGTTAAGTCAAGATAGTTTGAAAATCTCCCACTAATTCTTGTGTAGACGATATAAATACTTATCACTTGCTGCAGACTGTGTAAACTTGTACATCGCCCATATGCAACATTGTGCTCAGGACATTTTTGAAGGAGCTCCTTGTAGCGCTCTCATGCCTCAAAGAGTTACTCTGCCTAAACATCCCAATCTCTAACTTGAGCCTCTGAGTTTTCAAAGGTGGGAAAAAAAATTTCAGAAAGGTTTGGACCAACTCGTCCTACGTGGTGATTCTCTTGGAAGGAATGGTCTCTAATCAATCCTTTGCTCAGTCCTGCATATAAAAAAGAAATAATCTTAAGTTAATAGAAATAGCAAGAACACAGTTAATCTTTACTATGCTATAGATTTCGAGCATAACTTGTATGTGTTATGGGGATATTCAATAGGATGTCCACTAAAGCTCCTTCTTTGAGAGATAGGCTTTCAAAGGACGTGCAATAGTTCAAGTTTGGGAATTCGATAACTCTCCAATAGAGAGCTATTAGGAGTATTTTTAAGTTAGATTTCATCGCAATTTTGGAGTAAATTGCCTTTAAATTATGAAATGATTACTTGATTTATCTTTGTTTTGCATATAGGACTTTTGAGACCTTCATATTGTTGCATCAATTTATTTATGCCAGCATTTTAATGAAATAGAAAGAATTTAATGTTAATTATTGCTGATTCTTGATATTTTGTTTAGCAAATAAATGATGGAACATTATTTTAGCATAAATATTAATCGAGCAATTATGGAGCAAAACGAACATAGAGGATCCGCGCAAAAATAACGAAATTTCAAAATATGGAAAAAAATCTTTCTTTTTCAAAATTAATCAATCATTGGATGCAATCCACGTAGGTGATTTGACCTAATAGGTTTTTTAATCACAATGGAAAACCTATAAATAGAAAAGGAGACTGCCAACAGAAAAAAAGGAGGAATTTCTTTAAAGTTCGATTCCCGTTTTCAGTATTTTTTTTCTTCTACAAAATTTTCATTCTTTATTGTTGCGTCTTGAATTCCCGCAGCGAAGAGCTCGTAGAAGGCTCAAGCAGAATAATCGATTCTGACTATCGAATTCATAGAGCAACTGATTTTTACAATTCTCTAGGATTTTACTTCATCATGAACTCGTTTACTGTTTATGTTTATTTGCAGCTATCTTTTATTTGTTTTAGCATGAACTAATCACCATGAGTGAGAATTAAGGGAGATGTTGTTGAACTGGTTCAGCTTTTAAAACATATTAGCCTCTAGATTAGGTTAGTTGCTGGCTAACTGAGGAGGATAGGAACAACCACTCACCTAATGCAAAAAAATAACTTGTTTAACGAATATAGATTAATGGGAATTAACATAAGAGATAACTGGAAGATCTGGGAGGATTTGGAGACTATTTTTGTGCGATTCAATCCTGCAATTCTTTTGCTTTAGCATTCTACTTTAGGGAAAATAACATGTTATCTGAATCTGAACCCATTCATTCGCATTGATTCAAACACTAAAGCATTTTGTTTGTTATGTCATTTAATTTAAGTCAACATTACTTATAAAAATTCACAAAATATTTGTTGTTTGTTATTCTCTGAATTCACTAAGAGGTTAAGTTAAGATAGTTCAAAATCTACCACTAATTCCTGTGGAGATGATATAAATATTGGTCACTTGCTGCGGACTGTGTATAATTGCACATTACACATATGCAACATCGTGCTCAGGACATTTTCGAAGGAGCTTCTTGTAGCGCTCTCATGCCTCAAAGAGGTGCTCAGACTCGTTCTACCTAAACATCCCAATCTCTAACCTGAGCCTTTGAGTCTTCGAAGGTGGGAAAATTTTGTTCAGAAAGGCTTGGACCAACTCATCCCACGTGGTGATGCTCTCAGCAAGAATGGTCTCCAACCAATCCTTGCTCGGTCCTGCATATAAAATAGAAATAATCTTAAGCGAATAGAAATAGCAGGTACATAGTTAATCTTTACTATGCTATAGATTTCAAGGAAAGGTTGTATGTGTTTATGGGGATATTCAATAGGATGTCCTCTGAAAGCCTCCTTGTTGTGACGTTTGGATCAATCCTGGTTGAAGCTCAAAATTATTTGCAACAATTGGTGCATGGGCTATCCCAGGCTGAGGTGTAGTGATAGTGGGCTGAAAATAATCTTTGATTGTCCTCGGTGCTCCCTATTGCTTTGGCATAGTGTCAGGCTCAGTCATATGTTCTATTAGATTTCTCTTGAAGGTCTTGTCAATCTCGAGATCAAAGGGTATAGGATTAGCCCAACCATTTCTTCGCATACACCAATAATATCCAACAAAATAAAACAAATGAAATACTCCATACAATAAAATCTAATGAAATTTCTTCAACATTAAAAAGAATTAAAAGCGTCGTTCCCCGACAATGACGACCAAAATTTGATCACACTAATTTATGTGTTATCACAAGTGCACAAGTCAATCGTAATATAAAACGATCAAGAGACTGAGTATCATCCTTTGGAGATTGGTTAATTAATTTCTTTAGTTATTAATCAAATTATTTTCATTTTATCTAGGGAAGATCGACGCTTACATGATTTTGCAGGAAATAATGATTAAATCATAATAAACAAGAGAGTAATAAATTGGAAAAAAAAACTCGATAGCAAGGGAGTTTTAGGTGTGTCGACTTCATTGAAGGACCAAATCTATTGTTTTAATAACCCAAGCATTAATTTATCAGCACATTTATAAGTCTCAGAGTCTATTATCCAGGCATCCTTTCTCGAGCTCAAACGCTTTTTCACACCTATTTATAGAATCAACCTCTCAATCTATTTCCTATAAATAAGCAAGGCATTAACGACCCTCTTATTAACGACTCTGTTAATTATCGTGCTTGTGCAATACAATCTTCTTAGCTCAATTACACTCTAAAGTTCAAGTGTACAATTAGAAGTTGAAGCATAATAAGGTCGATCCAACGAGATAAGGTGAAAAAATTAGTCCTTAAGCGTGGGATTTAGGAGAATTAGGTAACAAAACTATATTAGGCTGTTTAAAAGACCAAAAATAGAAATTAAATAACAAGCAAAGATAAACAACAATTAATAATAACAAATGGTGCTTTTGGAAGGAAAGATAAATTCAAATTAGGGAGTTTTAGTGACCTAAATACGATAGGATGCTGCAACATTTCCTTCGTTGCCAGATTAACACAGAACAATACTTAGAATTCTTTCGAAGTTCCAAACCTAGAATCCATTCCCATTTAATTTCCTAGTTCTTTGATTAATCAATGTTCTTTGTGTGCATTAAGAAGATGTTATCCCTAACTCTCTTATAGATTAGGTAAATTAATCATGCTAAAGTGAATTGTTAAGAGATCAACTAGCATTTTCTTTCCCGAGTTCATACTAGTAAATAGAATGTAAAGATGGCCAAGCTGCACACTAAAATGAAAAATAATTTCATTAACAATCATTAAAGAAGATATCCTTTCGCGTTTTGAGTAAGTGACCATTGGCCAGCGAGACGCTCTCCCTAGCATCTTGACGTTGTCGGCAGTACAGTACGAAAGCATCATTTTGTGATTAGGGCGAGGAGGAATGATTTTCTAGTGCAATTTTTGAGGGTTTTCGATGGATTTCACTGAGGGCCACAGTTCTGGAAGGTTGGGGAGGTCTCGAGCTGCTCGAGATTGGATTTTCTCACCTCAGGAAGGATGCCAACTGTGAAAACGACATGGAATTCATCCGGGAGTCATCTCTTCTTTTCCATTTTCAGTTTCCTTAGTTTCCTATTTAATTTTCTAGATTGATTTAATGATGTATAGCAGCTAGTTTAGTATAGTTTTAGGGTGTTGGGATTTTAAACACCCGTTAAATGTGTTGATTTATTATTTGAATGCATCAATTTTCTACTTGCCTTGCATTTTTTCAGCTTTATTAACTTACAATTAAGTGGCCATTAATTGTTGAATACTAGCATTTATTGTCTTGCTTGAGAGAGATGGTGATGAATTAGGCCTTGTAAGGTTAACATGAATTCTTGTATGCACGAGAGTAATAGGAGAACGCATGAAGTCGTCGACGAATAGTTTATTTTTCAATTGTCTGTCTAATTACAAGAAATTGATTTAGACTAGTTAATTGCGGGCAGTTGAGCTCGAGCGAGGAAACCCGAACTAATAAATTCTAGACTTAGGCAAAAAAGTAAAGAAAATGTATTCAAGTAATTAATTGACTGTTTAATTGGGTAAATAAAAACACCAATACTCTAGAGCTGTCTTCCCCTTGATTTTATTTAACTATTAGCAATGTTTTATTATTGTTTTTCTGAATTTTAGTACTGTTGCATGACCTTCAGATCCCTAGATAAAATTGAAAGAATTAATCAATAATTAGGAAAATTAAATATCACGATTCCTTGAGGACGATACTTAGTCTTCTAGGTCGTATTACTACCATTGACCCGTACACTTGCAGTGACGCTTTGTTGGGTGCGATCAAGTTTTTGGCGTCGTTGCCGGAGAATCAGCATATTTTTAATTTTCTTATTATTGAGGCATTCGAGTAGATCTTAATTTAGGGTGTATTCGTACATGATTTTTTTTTTTCATTTTTTTTATTTTGTGTTATTTTTGGTGTATGCCCCGTACTCGAGGCACGACCCTGTTCTCTTTGATCTAGAGATTCCTGTAGAAGGAATCGAAGAGAGCAGAGAGCAATACGTGAACAAATGGTCGAGCAAGAAGAAGACCCATGGGTTATCCAAGGTTATTTTCAACATACTATCTTGAATGCTCAACAAAGGATTGTGCACACACCAATAAACGCTGCCAATTTCGAATTCAAGTTGGGACTCATCCAAATGGTGCGAGATTGTGCTTTCAGGGGTTCTATTGCAGATGATCTGCATAAGCACTTCCGCTAATTTCTCAAGATTTGCAGTATAGTTAAATTGAATGGGGTACCTAACGATTCCATTTGCTTACGCTTGTTTCCTTTTTTTTGTAGGATAAAGCGAAAGATTAGTTGGAGACTCTACCAGCAGATAGCATCTCGACATGGGATGAACTTGCCCAAGCCTTCCTAAATAAATTCTTCCCACCAGCAAAAATCCAAAGTTGAGGAACAAGATCAGAAACTTTAAGCAAGCAGATGATGAGCAGTTGTATGAGTCCTAGAAGAGGTTCAAGGAGCTGCTTTGAAAATGCCCTCAGCAGGGATATCCCGATTAGCTTCAGGTATAATCTTTTTATAATGGTTTATCGAGTACTAACAAGTCGATTGTGGATGCAGCTGTTGGAAGATCGATTTTCTCCAAGATCTCAAGAGTTGCCCAAGCTCTGTTGGAAGATATGGCCACCACAAGCTATAATTGTTCATCAGAGAGGACTATGAAGAAGATTGTGGGGATGTATGAATTGGATGAGGTAAGCTCCCTAAAGGCTCAAATGGCTTCGCTAACTAATGGTTTAAATAATCTTGCAATGCAAGGTAATACACAGTTAGTTAGCGGCTTATAACAATTATCAAATAAATCGTGGGCAAGAGATGGAGCAAGCGCATTATGTCAACAGAAATTTTGGATATCAACAGTGAGCCCCCATGTAGAATCAATTTCACTCTCCACAATCCTAATTGTCGACTCATTACCACCCAAGTTTGCACAAACCATGAGAATTTTTCGTATGCTAACACGAAAAATGTTTTGTAGGGACCCCTTGCATCTTCTCCTTCCTAATAGCAGTCAGACAATCCATCTCTTAAGAAGATGCTAGGAACCTTTATTATTGAGTCTCGGAATAGGACGGTTGCCTTGGAAAACTAGGTGGAAAGTTAGGAAAAGCCCTTGAAGAATCTTGAGGTGCAGGTAGGCCAGATTTCAACTACATTGAATACGATGCAGAAGGGTAAGTTTTCAAGTAATATGGAGGTAAACCCTAAGGAGCACTATAAGCCTATCACACTACGTAGTAGTAAGTCCTTGACTGAGCCCGAACGAAGAGTTAAGGCCTCCCTAGCTACAAAGGAGGATGAGAGTGAAAATGGGGAGCATAAAAAGGAGCTAAGGGAAGGAATCAAGAAGAAGGCTGAGGAGAAATTTGAGGGAGTGCCCTTCAGTTCAGGGAAGTGTTCTAACCCTATTTCTATTATTCCTAACCATATTTCCTACCCTCAACGTTTCCACAAAAAGAAAGATGATGCCTAATTTACTAAATTTTTGGATATTTTTAATAAATTGCACATTAACATCCCTTTTGCAGATGCGTTGGAACAAATGTTGAATTATGTAAAATTCATGAAGGATGTGCTATCCAAGAAGAAAAATTTTGGGTAGTTTGAGAAAGTTAGCTTGTCAAAGGAATGCAGTGCAATCATTCAGAGGAAGTTACCCAAGAAACTTAAGGACCCAAGAGTTTTACCATCCCTTGTACCATTGGTGACATTTCTACTGCACGTGCACTATGTGACTTAGGTTCATTTATTAATCTAATGCCTCTATCTGTGTTTAGAAAATTAAACTTGGGATCGATACAGCCGACCACCATCTCTCTGCAGCTTGCATACCATTCTTTGACCTTCCCCAAAGGTATTATTGAAGATGTGTTGGTTAAAGTTGATAAGTTTATTTTTCCTGCAGATTTTATTGTGTTGGAATTGGAGGAAGACACTGAGGTGCCGATCATTCTTGGACAACCATTCCTAGCCACACGAAGGGCCCTCATCAATGTTCAGCAAGGTAAACTCACCCTAAGGGTGGACGAGGAAGAGGTGATCTTTAACATCTATAGATCCATGCAATACCTGGACGAGGTACGTACTTGTAATAGGATAGATGTTGTGAATTCCTCCATTGCTGAACTGAGGCCCATTATTTTGTCTTCTCCTGAGATTGATGATAAAAGCATGTTGAATGTTGATTGTGATGATGTGGATATTCTGGATGTTGATTGTGATGAGATGGACATGTTGGATTTTGATGATGATCATGAATCGTTTAATGAATTATCTATTTGTCTCGTTGAGCATGAGCATGAACATTTACATGTTGAACATATCCATGCTTGTGAATCTGAGAAACCTACTACTGTTGAAATGAAGTTATTGCTTGACCATCTTAGATATGCATATCTAGGTGAATTCTTTACTTTTCCTATAATTATTTCGAATGACCTAACTAAAGTAGAGGAGGATAGATTGCTAGAGGTCTTACATGCTCATAAATCTGCTATAGAATGGTTGATTAGTAATCTGAAAGGTATAAGTCCTTCCATAGTCATGCATAAGATTCTCATGGAGGATTCATATAGACCATCTATTGAGCATCAGAGGAGGTTGAACCCTGTTATGAAAGATGTAAGGCTAAGGTGCTTAAACTGTTGAATGCAGGGATCATCTATGTTATTTCTGATAGTGCATGAGTGAGTCCTATCTAGGTCGTGTCTAAGAAGGGGGGATGACTGTTCTGAAAAATGAGCATGATGAGTGTATCCCCACTAGAACTGTAATAGGGTGGCATGTTTGTATTGATTATAGGAAGTTGAATAAGGCTACTAGGAAAGATCATTTTACACTTTCTTTTATTGATCAAATGCTTGATAGACTTGCTGGATATCTCTATTGTTGCTTTATCGATGGTTTTTTAGGTTATAACTAGATTGCTATCGCACTGGAGGACCAGGAGAAAACCACATTCACGTGTCCCTATGGAACATATGCTTTTAGGAGAATGCCCTTCGGATTGTGTAATGCCCCGGTGACCTTCCAGCGGTGCATGATGGCGATCTTCCATGACTTCATCGAGGACATTATGGAGGTCTTCATTGATGACTTCTCAGTATTTGGCTCTAGTTTTCAAATTTGCTTAGCTAACCTCTCTCGTGTCTTACAGTGATGTCAGAACACCAACCTTGTTCTTAACTGAGAGAAATGCCAGTTTATTTTAAAGGAAGGGATTTCCTAGGCCATAAGGTTTTAGAAAGAGGTTTGGAGGTCGAGCGAGTCAAGATTTCTATAATCGAGCAGTTGCCACCTTTAGGAAACGTGAAGGGAATTCAGAGTTTCTTGGGCATGCGAGGTTTTATCGATGCTTCATTAAGAATTTTTTGAAAATTACTAAACCCCTCTGCAATTTAATGAAAAAAGATAATGTATTCTTATTTTATGATGCATGGTTGGATGCTTTCCATGTTTTGAAGGAAAAATTGATTTCTAGTCCTATAATTATTGTGCCTGATTGGAAGGAGCCCTTTGAATTGAAGAGTGATGCAAGTGACTTTGCATTAGGTGCTGTTATAGGACAAAGATGTGATAAGCTATTGAGGGTTATATACTATACTAACAGGACTTTTGATAGTGCTCAACAGAACTACACTACTACTGAAAAAGAGATGCTAGTTGTTGTTTTCGCATTTGGTAAGTTTAGGCCCTATTTGCTAGGATCGAAAGTCATTGTTCAAACTGATCATGCTGCTTTGAAATTTATGTTTAAAAAGAAGGATCTTAATCCTAGATTGATTCGTTGGGTACTTCTTTTGTAGGAATTCAATTTTGAGATTAAGGATCAAAAGAGCTATAAGAATGTGGTAGCTGATCATCTCTCGAGGATAGAGGATGGAGCCATGCAGCAAAGTGTTCCTATTACCGAGGATTTCCTCGATGAAAGGTTGTATCAGGTACGTACTAGTGTTCCTTGGTATGCTGATTATGTGAATTACCTTGGTAGTGGAATGCTGCCACCCGATCTCAACACCCAACAGAGAAAATGATTTCTGCATGAGGTACGCTTCTATCTTTGAGATTACCCGCTTTTAATAAAAATCTGTGCTGACCATGTTATCAGGCGATGTGTGCCCATTGAGGAGTGTGCACAAATCATAGCCTAATGACACTCCTCGCCATGTGGAGGCCATTTTGACCCATCCCGTACAGCTGCCAAGGTATTACAGTGTGGTTTCTTTTGACCCTCACTTTTTAAAGACTGTTATGCTTTTGTGAAGTTGTGAGATCGGTGCTAACATATAGGTAACATTTCTAAACTCCATGAGATGCCTGCTAATCCTATTTTAGAGGTTGAGCTGTTTGATGTGTGGGGTTTAGATTTTATGGGACCTTTTCCTTCTTCTCTTGATGGTCATGTTTATATCCTAGTTGTTGTAGACTATGTGCCTAAATGGGTCGAGGCAGTGGCCACTACAAAGAATGATGCAACTAGCTTCAATGATAGTGTGAAGTAATTTGTGAAGGGCATCTTCTCTAACATGTGGTTGAAGAGGAAGATGTTGCCCGGTACCACTTAGTTCAAGTGGGAGTACATGGATGTGTCTCTTTATGTATGGGAAACAAGGTCACGTAGATGACCCATGCCTTGGGGTCAATCACAGATGTGGACTGGATTTATTTTTCTAACATTTTTGTTGTTGCAAGTTTCTTGATTATCTTGTAGGAGAGTCAGAACCAGTTATTTTGCTGAAGTAAAATTGGAGTGGGAGTTCTTTGATGAATAGTCCCAAGTGGGAGATTGTTAAGATGTGGAGCCCAATTCATCAATCGAACTTTGATCATGGAGAATCGCCGTATAAGGATAGAGGAAGACAGATCGGGGACGATTTGAGAACCTAGAATTTCTTGCTGTCCAAAGGGGACTGTTGAGAAAAGTGAAGTCAAAACTAAAGAAAGAAATCTATATAATTGCCTTTTCCTTTTAAGATTTAGTTTGCAACATTTTCTTTTCCTATTAAGTTTTGTGTGAGCCTCTATAAACACACCTATAACTCCAGAGATCTAAATACACAGAAACACATACAGAAGTCTAGAAATCTAGAGATATAGATATCTAGAGTGAGTGTCTTTTTTGTGAGAGAGAGGTGTGTGGACTTTCTAGAGAGAATATACCCTTTTAGAGAGTGTTCTTTTGTATTGGATTTGCTAACCAAGAACACTGAGAGCGAGATTGTACGACGAGGTTTAATTGAGTGTTTCTCCTTTGTAATCTTCAGCTGATTTAGAGGAACCTACAATTGAAGGAACTGGACGTAACCTTTTTGTTGTTGGGGTGAACCAGTATAAATCTCGGTGTCAAGTGTCTCTTTCTCTGAATCTCTTTACATTCAGTTTGATTAATCTTGTGATCTGGTTTGTAGGTTGTTTATTTGCGGAATCAAAATAATCTTTAGGCTATTAAGTTTGGGCCTAGTTTCTTATTCGCTTTCGTGAATTGTTTGGTTTATTTTGATTTCTTTCCCAACAGTTCTGTCCTCTCACTAGAAACCTAGCTCAGTCTTCAAATCCTTGGTTGACATTGGCACAAAATGTGTTTAATGGATTAGACATCCAAGCCTCACGCATGTCATTTGTGAAAGAGTATAAGTGGACTTCAAATACTAGCTTGTTGTCTAAATTGAAGTCCATTGAACTGTTTTTGAAGGTGAGATCGGTGTCATAGCTTAGCCTTGAAACCACCATAAATGCATTTGGATTGATTTGGTGCATAAGTGTAGCTCCTTGGCTCATGTATTGAAACCACTTCTTAATGTCCTACTTTGGTCCTCATACTTCGTTTCTCAGGCTCATTCCTACCACCTATTGCATATGTATATTATTATGTAAACATTCAAGACATTATATTAGTAAAAGGTATTTGTATGATTGTTTAAGAGTTGAGTTTGAAATTTTTTCAAAAAAAAAAAGTTTAAAATGTTTTTTTTTGTTTAGCACAATGTGAAGTTGTAGTGATTTTAAGTAACTTCAAACTAACCACGACAACAATATGAACCAAAGGCTTTAAAATTTTTATGTAAACAAGTAAGTAAGAATAACCCTTATTTTTATAGTTTAGCGATCTATGTAAATCTCATTTTTGTTTTGTGACTTTTTTCTAATTTTGTTGTACCATTCCATAATACAGAAGCAGATTCCTATGACATTTTTAAGCTAAAACGAAAGGACAATGAGGTGGCAATTCATTATTTGTGATGGTGAAAGGCACGTGATTCACAGGAAAAGAGCAAACGGAAAGCTACCACGTGTCAGCTATAACCAAATAAGCCCTCATTTCATTGCAATGTGGAGAAAGGAGAAGGCGATATAGAGGAAAGAGAAATGAGAGCCTTAATATATAGACAAGGAGCAAATTTATTTTTACAAAAAGTTTTCCTAGCTTTTGGGAGAATTATCTTTAGAGAGCAAAAGAGGAAGTAGGAGACAATGAAACGAAGAAGTGTAGCTTTTCGAGAGGAACTTATTTCTTTTATTTATAGGAGAAATCAAGGAACATTCCTTTCTTCCATTGGCTTTGACGTCTAGAAAACCTATAGAGTCTCGAAGATGATTCAATTTGGAAGACTACTAAGAGAGGCTATGTTTAGTCTCAACACCCACCATTAGAAGAAGTCAAGTTCAAAAACTTCTATGGTGAAAAAATCTTAGCAAAACCATTCCAACTCATCAATGAGAAGGATGAAAAGAAGATCCCTACAAATAAGGAGATCAAGAGCATGCAGCTACAGAACCATTATTAAAATAAGATATATTCAATTTTTTCCCAACAAGTCAATAAAATCTAAAGTAAAATCAAGGCTTCAACTGATGAAGGAACATCCAAGAAGTGGATAGGAAAGAATCATCCAGAAGTTCCCTTAATTTAACCAGTCACTAACGTACCATCTTTAGAATCAAAAGATGAAGAAATCATGAGAAAGTTAGTAGAAAAACTAACTACCCTACATTAGGCAGAATCTTTAAACAATTCGTCAAAGAAAGATGCAGACACCCTAAATGTCCTTAAGAACGAATTGGAACAATTAGTCAAGAAACGAAAAGTCTTGGCTATCAAAGATTCTGATTTGGAAGATGAACCTGCAAAGATCCAGTTATTGGATTCCTAGGAAAAAAAGTTCAATTTTTACAATTGTCCCTCTTTTCCTGATGTCACCTACAAAGAAAGATGCAAGTTTGGAATGAGCTCTTATGACAGAAGTTCCATTTACGGGTGGAACCTAGATGGAATGTCAGAACATCTTATTTCAATAATGCTAAATGAGATGATCATGACATCTTAAGCCTATAAACAAAAAGGGAAAAGTGAGCAAGAAACTGCCAAATTATTTATAGCTGGATTCACTAATATTCTAAATAATTGGTGGAAAAATTGTCTATTAGCATAGCAAATAGAGATCATCCATAATCACTGCACCACCAGAAAAAGGAAAGTGATTATAAAGAATCATGTCAAAGTTCAAGGTGAGGACAACCTCGTTCAAACAAAAGCTGAGATTGATGGTCTGATCTTAGATGTAGTAAATGAGCTTATCTTCACTATCACCTTTTCTTAGATCGGGCAGCTAGCTAATTTTAGAGAAAAGGGCTAAAGAAATATTGAAATCGCTGAAATGCCCTCACATGGGTGAATTTAAATGGTACAAAGTTCATTAGTAAAGTAATGACTCTCACCAACTGTCACTAAAAACATTGGGAGAAAAGATTCATAGACGGACTTCCAAGTTTTATACGTTTCGAAGTATACGAACAAATCAAGGAGGATTACGAACATCCTATTGTCTGGGAGGATAAAACCTATGCAGTCGTATCGGGCATAATAATCAAATATAGTTTGAAGCTGTGCACCATAGCAAAGATTCAGACTAAGTTTTAAACCCTCTAGAAATCACGGAAGGGAATTAAAGATTTTTTTGTGAACAATACGAGAGCGGAACTTACAAATGTTAATCTCAAAAGAATACATATTCTATCCTAAAAAGAACTTTTCATTTCCATCAAGGAGAAACTTAAAAACCACAAGGAAGATAAGTTTGAGATGACAAGAAAATAGTCTACTACAAATGCAAAAATAGGGATCATTATGCTAACAGATTCCCGCTAAGAGGAAGAATCAAGAATCTTGAGATTGATAATGATACTAAGAAGGATCTATTAAGCCTCATAGATTCCTTACCTGATGAATATTCAGTCTATGAATTGGCTTATAGTTATCAAGATGAGCAAATTTTTAAAAGATTCAGATACATAAAGTTCATGTAGTTCACTCGTTGGGCTTTGAGTTAAAGTATTTATGTAGAAATTCTTTGTCGATAGAGAAGTTCAAGTTGATGATATTTAGTCAGTCGTTAACAACGGACTCGATCTCCTTTCGTAGCTGTGTTGGAGATTTTCTCTCTTTATCTTCATAATAGATCTTAGGAAGGCTCTGAGATAAACCAACAACTCTGACTTTTAAGGAATATGACCATGTGACTTTGGTGTCAACAGGATTTCCTCTAATTCGAGATGTACTTGGACGCGAGCTCATGAAGTCATATAGGGCATTTCTTAGGCTTGTATTTTTCTTAACTTGGGTGAAATGCGGTAATTCCTTTTCAAACCTTATATTGACTCTTTCGTCTGGAGGCTCAATAATCTGAACCACTGGTTAAGTCTTATTTGGAGGGGGAGTAAAAGCATTTTCTATACTCTAGTTTAGATTTCTTGTGATTTCATCCCATGCTAGCATCTTGGGAATTTGAACTGAAGAGTTTTATAGATTGGATTCGAACATCATGGTCTTTTCTTTTGGAGATACCATACATGCTCTGAATCCAACACTTGTATTCATGAATCTATAAGTGATCTTATAAACTAGACTTACTTTATGCAAACCTTATTGAAGATTTAATCCCTTCTCTGCAATATCTAAGCAAAGGGATTTATGAACATTTGGATCTCTAAGAGAGATTGTTAAGTTTGGGTAGCAATTGAAATAGATTGGTCCATTAGCCACGTTTGATTGCATGATCCTTAAAATTGATTGTTCAAAATTTCAATGCCTCTTGTCTCTTGGGATGGAGAAGACTGAAACGTCCAAATGTAGATGAAATAAGGGCTTGATGGCTACCTGTATGGCAAAAATTTGTAAATATTTGAATTTACCTCGAAAATTGATAAGATCTTTTTGAAGGAATAGATTGATTGAGTGCATCGATTGAGAGATCGAAATGGTTCTTTCAATCGTCGTGGTACATAGCTTCTCAGTGAAGTTGAAGATACTATGAGTATAAACATTCTTTCGGTCAAGAGTGGGTAGATCCCATCTTTCTAGCTCTTTTTTGATCTTTGCGATTTGTATTGCTACATTTGTTAGATCCTCTTCAAGAGAAGAGCTTGCCATATCCTGGTCTTCAAGTTCTTCTAACAATAGTTTCGTTGCGGGGCTTTCTTTGATTTCATTTTGCTTAGGATTCTTGACATTTCAGTAAACTAATGCTTCATTCTTTAAAAAGGTGTTTAGCTACGAGCCATTCCAAGATAGTAAATAAAGTATTGTTTGATAGCATTTAAAAAGTGCTATTTTAGGGCCTCTAGTTTAGTATTTTTTGTGTTTTTATTGTGAGCTTTGATGCATGTATTTGTTAAATTATATAGGAATCGAGCATTTGGAGTAAAAATGATGATTTCGAGGTGTTCAGGGCAAAAAATGAGCGAATAAGGTGGAAAATTAGGTTAAAGCACGAATGAAGCAAAAAGAATTAAGCAAAACCCAAGAGCACAACATCTCAACACAAAAATAGAGCGTTGAGGGGATCCAAATTAGTAGGAAAAGTGCAAAGACCGCGGACCAGCGGCCACCACATCAAGACGTCGTGACATGGCTTCTCAACGCCATGATTTTGCACAAAACAGTAGCTTGCAGAGCAAGGTAGTGTCGTACAACTAAAAAGTTGAAACAATGCTTTGGAAAAAAGGTGGGGGCACATTGGTAATATTAAGCTACAACATTGAGACACTGTTGTTGGGTGTGTATGTCCTAAAACTCGAATGACTTGTAAACATATTCTATTGTCAATAAAGTTGTTATTGACGCTATTCAGTAAAG
>JAOANK020025998.1:0-11359 GCA_026257165.2 Telfairia occidentalis | reverse complement strand
TCTCTCTCTCTCTTTCTCTCTCTCTCATCTCTATCTATCTTAAAATTATTCTTTTTGATGTCTCTCAATATCGAACATGAATAAGGATTTTCATAACATTTATGGGCAAAATTGGTGTTTCTGATCTCTCTCTCTCTTGTCGATTTCATACAAGATTGAAATTTGCTCAAACCTATTGAATCACAAAGTACACTACTCCAGAATGAATAAAGATTAGATTAAACTTAGGGATAGATTCTCAAGGGAGTATATTGAAGGAGATCACAATTTTTAGAAGTAGCAAAAATCATGTTAGGCGTTGGAAAAAAAAGATGCCCATGCAAGAATTGTCAGAATTTAATGTGGCCATTATTGGACAGAGTGGAACAATATTTGTTCACGAATTGAATATCTCCGGGGTGTATCACGGAGAACACGTTAGCTTAACTTGATTTCAAAGACAACTCCTAAAAGAGATTAGTGTAATACTGTCATTAAAAAAGATGTTATGTTTGATCTTTTAGATGATTTGTGAGGTCTGGTGATAGAAGATGATGTAGATAAAGAAAATTTTGGTGATGAGATGCCAACAAACGTCCATGCAAGGGATAGTTTGAACGTCTTTGAGGACATAATGGCAGAGGCTCACAATCAATTATATCCCGGTTTTTCAGAGTTCTCTTCCTTGAACCTTTTGGTAAAATTGATGCATAAAAAAGTGCTAAATAATTGGAGTAACAAGTCATTCGATATGTTACTACAATTGTTAAAAGAATCATTTCGAAGTGGTGCATCTATACCTAGTTCATTCTATGATGTTAAGAGGAAGCTACGTGAGTTAGGGCTAGGTTATGAGTCCATCCACGGTTGCAAACATGATTGTGTGTTATTTTGGAAGTTGATTGACAAAGTTTTCCAGTTTGTGAAGAGTCTCGATATAAAATTAGTGATAGAAAGGGCAAGAAGATTGTACACAAAGTATTACGTCATTTTCCATTAGTATTGAGGTTGAAGATGTCATTTTTGTCAAAGCATATTGCTTCTGAGATGAGATGACATAAGGAAAAACATGTTGAAATAGAGGGTGTGTTACGCCATCTAGCTGATGCTGCAAAGTTTTTTCAGTTTGCTTCAGACCCACGAAATATTCGATTGGCATTTGGCTCGTGATGCTTATTTTGTACAATTTGCCACCTTGTAAGTGCATGAAAGAATCCAATTTTTTTGTGTCTTTGCTTATACCCGAACCGAGGTCTCTTGGAAAGGAAGTTGACGTGTACTTGCAGCCATTAATTGAAGAGTTGAAAGAATTATGGAAGAATGAGGTGCAAATGTAAGATTTTTCTGGATGGAGTACGAAAGGTTATCAAACATGTCCTATTTGTAAAGAAACACATCTTCATCTCGGATAAGGGGAGAAATTTCTTTCATGGGCATCGACGTTATCTTCTAGAGAATCACAGTTGGCAAAGAAGTAAACAACATGATGGGAAGGTAGAATGTAGACCTCCTCTAATTGTAATGGGTGAAGATGAGATTCTTGAATAGGTTAACAGAGTGAACTTTCCCATATTCATTCAACATCCATCCATTCAATAGACAAAAAGAAAGAGGAGTCTTAACTGGACAAAGAAGAGTATATTATTCGAACTCCCCTATTGCACAAAATTGATGTTGAGACACAAGTTGGATGTCATGCATATTGAGAAAAATGTGTGTGATAACTTAGTGAGCACTTTGTTAAATATTGATGGCAAGACAAAAGACACAGCAAATGCCTATTTGGATTTAGAGGATTTGAAGATACGAAAAGACTTACACTTGCAGAAACAAGGGACAAGAACGGTGAAACCATATCATGCCTATACACTGACCACTAGTGAGAGAGTGAATTTCTGTAAATTCTTGAAATCAGTAAAATTTCCTGATGAATTTGTATTAAACATATCACGATGTGTGAGCGTGAACTATGAAAAATTATGGGGACTGCAAACTCACGACTCACACATTTTGCTATATCGACTTCTTCCTATTGGTATTCGAGCATACCTACTAAAAGACATGTGTAAACTCATTGTTGAATTCTATAATTTCTATCTTGATTTATGTGCAAAGATGATACGGATTAGTGATCTTAACCGAATGCAGTCCTATATAATAATCATATTGTGTAAGATGAAAAAAATATTTTCACCAATATTCTTTGATGTAATGATACATCATGCCGTTCACTTGTGGGCCCTGCTACTTACAATTGGATGTACCCTATTGAGAGGAGCCTACAAACATTGAAATAGTATGTACGAAATAAAGCTCATCCCGAGCAGAAGTATTTATCATAACTAAATCCTTGAACTTTTTCTTGTTGTATCTAAGTGGGGTCGAAATGAGATTTAATAGAGACGAACGCAATGATGTTATAGTCCATGAGCACAAGCTTTGTGGTTCATTTTGAGTGTTTAGATAAAGTGCACGACCATTAAGGGGTCTATCTTAAGGACACTATCAAGAGATGAGAAGCGAATCATACATTGGTTCGTGTTGAACAACCATGCTAAGCTAGAGTCCTATCACATACAACATTTGAGACTACTTTGTCCTAGAGCAAGTAGCTCAACCAACCTGTACAAATTACACCAGCAACAATTTCCCGATTGGTTCAAGTCTTAGGTATGAAAATTTTAAGTCAAAATAATTCATTATAAGTATGAGGCAAAATCATTTATTTCAACTTTACGGTAAATAAACAGGTTAACTCATTACAGGAGTGAAGAGATGCATCTGATGATCTTTACTCAATTGCATTGAGGCTAACAATCAAGTGCACTCTTATAGTGGATGCATCATTAATGGATCACGATTCGATACTATGGAGCGTGACAATCGTCGAACTACACAAAGTAGTGGGGTTATGGTGTATGGAGAAGAAAATGAAGGAGATTAAATGAATATCTATGGTGTATTGGACGAGGGATTGGACTTAGAATACGCGAGAAGAAGACGTGTGATCGTTTTTAAATGTAGAAAGTTAGACACATACGTTAAGAAAAATATACCACACATAGATTTAAGATTTAGGCCAATTGACGTATCTCATTATTGGTACGTTGATGACTCTTTTATTCTTGCTAGTCAAGCTCAACAAGTTTTTTACCTTGACGATGATAAATGTGGTGGGAATTGGCAGGTTGTCCAAATAGTACAAAATAAATGTTTATGAGACGTTCCAGAAACTAGAGATTTAGAAAATGACTTGATAGATCTAGACGAAGTAGCAAAAGAGATCTTAGTCGAGGAGATCGTTCAGGATAACTCATTATGTAGAGATGACATTGATCCTACTTTTGTGGAACGACTAGTTGGCAACAAACAAAGAGAAGCGTGCCACAAATCACAGATGATGAGTTCATAAACGATGAACTTGAGGATGTTGTAATATCCACTGGAAATAGTTTGAGTTCACGCCAATAATTAGTTTTAGATGATTTGGATAGTGAATAAATACGAGTACGCGAAGTATTTAAACTTCTTATTTTATATGTATGTGAAATTCAATAACTATAAATTAAAGTTACTTTTTTTGTCTTTCATGTATATAGATGTTAGGAAGTAATAAAAATGAGGCATTACATGTTTTTGGTAAGGAGGATCATACTCTAGTGATAATATCTTCGGCCGGAGAGAGTTTGACACCTACAGGTTAGTTTATTTCTCCTTATGCGTGACAATGTTTTTAGTTCTTACATGTTAATTTTTTTCTTCTTACATTTTTCTCCTATGTTTTTTTAGCTCCTAGAAGGACAAGAGGGTACACCAGAAACAAGGAGCTAGATAAAACATGTCGAGAAGTTCATGAGAATCAAAATTGAGATAAATAATGAGTATCTGAAGCCTCTATGCCCTAACAGTACAAAGTTAGCAATGCGATAGGAACATATACACAAGATGACGTTTAAGTACGATGCTCAAAATGGAAGGAGGTGACCAGGGATGTCATTCAGTCAGTGGGGGATCGATTGCTATAAGTAAGCACATATATTGTTGAATATTGATTAAAATGTTTATATACTAACTAATCTTGAACATGTGCAGATGCATTTCGATGTAGATTTGACTAAGTACATCGTGAATGCATTTATCTATTACCAAATGCAATCAACATTCAATGAATTCAATGCGAATTTATATAAGGAGTACAAGAAACGTGGTACCTGTGAAGAGGCTCGAGCGAACACACCAGTGCAAGTTGCCAGTCCAGATGATTAGAGTATACTTTATGACTGATGGGAGAGTGACGCGTGGAAGGTATGTCATATACTTTTAGAGATGAATGTTTATATTTTTACTTAACTCATGTGGTTAAATTTTCATAGTTTAGAACAAGTCGGAGATTGATAGTCAAAGTCGTGCAAAGATGCCTTTTAATCATCGAGTTGGGTTGAAGACATTTATACGCATCCAACAAGAACAAGTAAGATAACATGTTTAATATATGATTTTAAAAGAACGTGTTGACATTGATGCAAAATGCCTTTTGTTTGCAGAAAGTGAAAGAGGGTGTTGAAATTGGTCGAGTGGACCTCTTTCATTGAACCAGATTCTCTGAGAAGGATGGATGGGTGAACTTGGTAGCAAAAGAAAAATAGGTAAGTGTTTTGAAGTCTTACTCATCATGTATGTTATCTACTGTGTTAAAAATCTATTTCAACTATGGATGCAATTGAAATGATGGAGATGAAAGAAACTGCCACCCAAGCTACTGCCACCGAAGAAGGCTCATCCAAACCACCAATTATAGATGAAGAGATGTGTGAAAGAGTGTTGAGATCACGACCGGCCATGTAAAAGGCATGAGTTGGGGCTTGAAGTCAAAATCACGTAAGACAACGTCATCTTCAAGCTCTACTTCAATATCGCAAGGTGAAAGAGAGTTGGAAGAGATGTTGACTAAGATAAATGAGCTTGGTGCGCGACTTGGGGAGAAGGAAAAAATGTTGGAAGAGAAGCTCGCTGAAGTCGATGGGCTACGAACGGAGTTAACCCAACAAAAAATGAAGGGAGAATATGTCAGGATTGGATCTAAAAAAGAAAAAAGAAAAAGAAATGAATGAAAGGATATCAGAATGGGATCAAAGATGAGCTTGGATTCAAAGTCAACTTCTAAGTCAGTGAGGAGGCGGATCATCTTCTTAGGTACTCATTCATAACCATATAATTATACAAGTATTGTCAATGCATTTGATAGCTATCCTACAGTTATGGTAACTACTTATACTACTTGTTATATTGTTTTCTACATTATGAATTGTTTGATAGCTATCCTACAATTATGGTAGCTACTTAGGTCATTTAGGAACATTATTCTTGTTATTATGTTCTGAGGTTAGTAGTAACACTTAGGCACTCATTTAGACACTTAAGCACACTTATCGTGTAGTTGTTTTGAATAGTTTGATAGTTATCCTACAGTTATGGTAGCTACTTAGTAACTTCGGCATGATCAGAGGGTAGGTAACGAGTTTAAAGTTAACTTGTGTGGTTTTTAGGTTTTTTTTAAGTTCACAATGACTATTAGAAGCATTTTAGTCATCTTGTGCATATTTTAGACATTTCGGCGTGATCGGCAGTGGGCAACAGGTTTTTAAGTTTACTTTGGTAGTTTTTAGGTTGTTTTTAAGTCCTCAAAGACACTTAAGAGCGTTTTAGTCATCTTGAGCATATTTTAGACATTTCAGTGTGATCGGAGAGTGGGCAATGTGTTCTTAAGTTTACTTTAGTGGTTTTTAGGTTGTTTTTAAGTTCACAATGACACTTAGTAGCATTTTAGTCATCTTGTGCATATTTTAGACATTTTAGCCTGATCGAGGAGTGGGTAACAAATTCTAAAGTTCACTTGTGCGGCTTTTAGGTTGTTAATAAGTTCAAAAAGACAGTTAGGAGCATTTTGGTCATCTTGGTGCATGTTTTAGACATTTTAGCGTGATCAAAGGGTGGGTGACAGGTTCTAAAGGTCACTTATGCGGTTTTTAGGTTTTTATTAAGTTCAAAATGACATTTAGGAGCATTTTAGTAGTGCATGTTTTAGACATTTCAACACAATCGAGGGGGTGGCTAATGAGTTCTAAAGGTCACTTGTGCAATTTTTGGGTTGTTATTAAGTACAAAAGGGCACTTAGGAGCGTTTTAGTTAACTTATGCATGTTTTAGACATTTCGGTGTGATTGGGGGTGGATAACGGGTTTCACACATTTTAATTATTTTTCACATTTTTTTTGGTTCAAAAAGGACACTGAGGTTATTCTATTATTAATAGAAATTTTTTCTTTCAGGTACATTTTCGACGTTCGTATCTTGGTTTCAATTCAACATGCAGTTTCAAGAATTAGACATAGGTTGTTTTGATTTCTGAACTCAATAATGTAATTTAACTTTTGGTTATAATTTCGTTCATTAAAAAAATATTTTTTTATTAATATATAAAATTTCATGGTTTACAAATTTCGTGTGAATGATTAAATATGAATCTTCAATGTATTATTAGGTTTTTTAAAATGAAAAAGAAATTTTAATTTAATAAGAAAAAAGTGAAATTAAATAAATATTTTTCCGACGTTATAAAACGTCGGTTGAAATAACGTTCGACCAACGTACCATTTAAATGTTGGGAATAAGTCAAGGAAAACGTGGACCTTATAGGTCTGAGCTTTTGCCTATGTTTCTATAAACCGTCCAAGGTAGGATATGTTTCGCTTACGTTGTTGTAGGGGAAAGACATTTTTCTTCAATGTGACGAAACGTCGGCTGACTAGAAAGAAAGCCCGACGTTTGGTTAAAAACGTTGGGATATGGTCATCCGACAGGCTTTTTCCGATGATATTGTTAACGTTTTTTATGTCGAGATTACAACATGCCGACGTTTTTTTTTAGTTTCAACGACGTTTTTTTCCGTCGGTAAAAACTTAAAATGTTGTAGTGATTGACCAATTCAACTCCAAGTGGGTCCTTAGGTCGAGGTATTCTCTTTCGATCAAGTTAAAAACTTCATCCTTGTCAGGATCTGCCTTAGACAGAGTTCTCTTATGGATAATTTTTATTTAATTTCATTAGTTTTTAATTAACACTTAATTAAAAGAACTAATAAACCTATGTGGATTTAAGGTCCAATTTATTGAAACAAATAAAATCCACATCATTTAAACAATTTTAGTTTCTATTAATTTTTGAACTTATTTAAAAATAATTAATTAACTAAAAATCTAATTTAGATTCTAATTACTTTTAGAACTCTTCTAATTTTAATTAACTAAAAATTTAACGTAATCAAATTAGAAAACATGCAAATAATCCATAAAGTAACAATTATTTGAAAAATGCATGAATGCATAAACTATGGTGGGAACTTTTTTTTAAAAAAACTATATAGCATACATTATGTAATTTAATAAATAAATCATGCATCACATATAAAATAACACACACCGACAATGTTCGTGGGATTCGTGAACGTGTGAGCCACTCATTCACGCTTTTGGGAGTTCAATAGAAAAATGGCAACAACTAAACTTCAAAAATGATAGAAACTTCATGAATTCAATTTGAAACTTTACCATTGACTTTTAAAAAAAACGTGCAACCCATTGAAATTAACCAAAAACCCACCACCAAGACTTCATACGTTTGGTGTCTTCAACCCTCAGCTGCACAATATTCTTTCAATAGCAAAACTCTCCAAAAATAAAGATTTGAACGAAACAACTGCACAAATTCCTAAAATCTTATGGGTTTTTACAATTGATCTAATAAAAACTAAAAGCCTAATGCCAAAATAATGCCTAAACAGTCAAATCTAAAATCATAATTCATATATCACATACATGAACAAAATAAAAAAGAACAATTTTCTAGAAAATTCCTACCAACCTTTTAAATTAAAAGGCCGAAGATCGCTCTGATACCAATTGAAGAAAATTTACCTAGATCCAATCCAGAACCCGACGCAGCAAAACTGGGCGAATTGATTAGAAGACGCGGTTCACAATGACGACTTTTGATTAAAATAAATTTATCATAAAAATAAGTTAAAAGATAACATACCTTTGAAATGTCATGCATGCAGTAGATCGTTGGGACTCTACATGATCTTCTGAGCTACCCTCGATCTGCTACGAACTGGTGTGTGGGAACCTTCGAAAGAATTCAAAAGAAAACAATTTTCTTCCGACTCTTGGGAGGAGATGGACGCAACGACTTACTTAGCGTTTGACCATAAGTTTTCTCATATAGGGCTAAAACTTCAAGGGCTTTTAAATTCTCTACTTTAATTATGAAAATTAAAACCTCTTTTTAATTTCCATAATTAATTGTTCAGTTTCTATCTCATGAGTTTGGGTTCATGGACAATTTCATGGACCATAACACTAAGTCATGCTTCATTGGACTTCCAAAACCCAATGTGCTCCTTTCATATGTAATTGGGCCTAAAACAGGTCTAGCTATCCAATTGGACTTCCAAAGTCCAATTAACCCAATCTGTAATTAATTAATAATAAATTTAATTTATTATTAATAGCCAGATTAAATGATACCAATTTGTAATTAATAAATCTAATTAATTATCAATATCAAAATAAAATAATCTCTATTATTTAATTTTCTCTCAATCAAGTGTTTGTTATAGAGGTAACGAGTTAGCAAGTAGACCTTATGGATCTATAGCTTTGAGGATGAGTGGACATCGTCGCATCAAACTTCCTCTTCTATCTCGAGCTAGACCCTGATGTCGAAGGCGTCTGGGAACCGCTGGTCTTTGGTGCCACTTGTTTCTGTCCACCTACCGGTTTTGAGTCGAGCAGGCAGGCTGCTCTCAATCTTGGGTTGAAACAAGCATCTCGATCTTTGAATATAAGTTTTGATACTGCGATCAAGTCTTATGGCTTTGACCAAAATGTTGATGAACCTTGTATTTACAAGAAAATCATCAATAGGTCAGTAGTTTTCTTAGTTCTATATATGGATGATATTTTACTCATTCGGATGTTGTAGGATTACTGACTGATGTTAAGCAGTGACTAGCTGCTCAATTCCAAATGAAAGATATGGGTGAAGCACAGTTTGTTTTAGGGATCCAGATCCTTAGGGATCGTAAGAACAAAACGCTAGCATTGTCTCAAGCATCGTATATTGACAAAATGCTTGTCAGGTATTCGATGCATAATTCTAAGAAAGGTTCATTACCATTTCAACATGGAATTATCTTGTCTGAGGAACAGTGTCCTAAGACATCTCAAGAAGTTGAGAAAATGAGACGAATCACCTATGCATCTCAGTGGGTTGCCTAAGACATCTCACTTGCTATGCAATAGGGATAGTCAGTAGATATCAATCCAATCCATGATTAAATCATTGGACGACGTCAAAACTATCCTCAAGTATCTTAGGAGAATGAGAGATTACATGCTTAAATATGATACTAAGAATTTGATCCTTATAGGATACACTGACTCTGATTTCCAAACTGATAAGGATTCGAGCAAATCCACGTCGGGATCAGTGTTTACTCTGGAGGAGCTATAGTATGGCGTAGTATCAAGAAAGGATGTATTGTTGATTCTACCATGGAGGCAGAATATGTAGCTGCTAACGAAGGTGTCTGGCTCAGGAAGTTCTTGACAGACTTGAAAATAGTTCCAAATATGTCAATGTCAATCACCCTATACTGTGATAATAGTGGTGTTGAGGCAAATTTCAAAAAGCCTTGGAGCCACAAAAGAGGAAAGCACATAGAGTGCAAGTATCATCTCATTCGGAAGATAGTGCAACGAGTAGACGTGATTGTCATGAAGATCACTTCGGAGCACAACGTTGCTGATTCGTTCATGAAGGCTCTCATGGCTAAGATGTTAGAGTGTCACTTGGAGAGTCTAGGTCTATGGGATATACATCATTTTGACTGGGGCAAGTGAGAGTATTTTGGGGTATAAAGTATGCCCTAGTTTATTGTATTGTATTTGTATTGTACACCCCACTAGCTTTAGGACAAGTGGGCGATTGTTGGTATCGATGTCCTAACTCTCATGGGACCTCGTAGTTTGTAATTTTTATATGACAATTTATTTATGTAATAAAATAAGAAGTATTTTATTTGACATTTAGATTGTTTTAACTCAATCCAATAAACTAAGATCTTAGGTTATTGAATGTAGCTTGAATAGTATGTAGTGAACATACAAGTGGATATTGTGTAAGTAATAACCTAAAAGGTCTGCAGTATAGGGATAAGGTTGGGTGCCTTATCTTGGTAACACTGCAGATATGACCCACTCTGTAATTGTTGCATGAGTTGTAAGTGTTACAAACGATTTGATCCAAATCGCTCATGTGAAGACATGTAAGTGGAGGTATCCTGTACAAAGAGTTTGTACAAGACCGGACCACGAAATGATTAATCTCTCGTTATAACACTGTTAATTGTAGAGACTAACATTTCATAAGATAACCATAAATAACTCGATCAGAATCCTGAATGAGTTATGGACTCTTGTCTATAACGGCAATCATTTAATTTGTATGGGTGAGAGTGGCTTATGTCGTCGACTCAATATGCCTACCATTTTGGGGATTTGTCCAAGTAGAGAGCTGGAAACATAGCTACACAAGATGGAGTTTACTCCTTCTCGCTTTTAGGAAAAGTGGATAAATTGCTCCCTTAAGTGCTGACTTCAGGTCTTGAACAAAGGGCCCTTCCCTCTCATCAAGCTGAGAGAGATTTGTTTATGGTAGAACCATAAACAAGTTGTTCATTAGAGGATCAGTGGGGCTTAAGGAGAAAGAAGTAACTATAGGGTAAAATGGTAATTTTGACCCAGTTGTAGTCACGAGTAATTTGTGAAGGATCGACTTGTTGATGACTGGTTATATTCATGGACACAGAAATATATCTACAGTGCGAAGAGTACAGCTGTGACTCTTCAGTGAAGTGACCCATAGTTAATCAATGTTGATTTAATTAATTAAAGATTTTAATTAATTTGATCTCGAATCATTGGAGCTTCTAATTTGTAGGTCCATTAAGTCCCCTTCCTAGTGCACTAAGGGTAAGATAAGGATCAGTTAATTTTGGAATAATTTGAATTATTCAAATTATTTAAAGGGAATTTTATAGTAACAAGATTTTATATAAAGTATAATGTATTAAGATACACTATATAGTTAATTATAAATATGATTTATAATTAAAACTATATAATAAGGAGTAATGTTTGGATAAGATTCAAATAATAATATGAATTAGATTTATATTAAAACTATATAGTAAAATTAATATGAATTGGATTCATATTAAAACTATAGGCTATAAGAGAGACATACATTTTAATATAAT